>CM070837.1:37858725-37876225 GCA_036326025.1 Chrosomus eos | reverse complement strand
CACATAGGCTACAACAATCTGAGTCCATACCCTGCATATTTACACTACCAGCTAATAATGAAGACTGTGATCAGACAATAATAATGCCCTAAAATGCTATTTTTTCTCTCTCACTAAACATTACTTTACTTGCTTCACATTATTTGCTTACCACACAGTGCTGGGCTGTCTCTTTCCTCTTGAACTTCTGGAGGCAGCTGGAGATGTAGCTGACACACGGAGGCTGCACGACGCATGTTGTCCAGAGGCCTCTGGTACCCTAGCTCTCATCCTCTGAAGTTTCGTCACTGTTGAATTACACAAAAGTGATTAGAAACACGCCTAACACAACTAGTTACCTTACACACATATAATTACATTTTCTTCTATGAATTTTTTTGTTTGAACTTCGTCTTGCGTTCTACATACAAAATAATAGCCTATAGCTAACGTTACAAAGTAATGTTGTACATGGTTTCTTCTAATTCAGCGCTTGAAAAACAATTTCACTGCATTTCAATGTACTTATAAGCCGCAATAGTGCAGAAAATCAAAAACAGAAAGCAATGTAACACAAACTCACTAAAATGTTTAGACACTTACCGATCTAAAACTGGATCGCGACCTTCCAAACACATATCCTCTTCTCCGGAGTCGACGCTGGATACAGCCCTCCTTCTGAATATTACACGGTTTCTTCATAACTGATTCGCGAAGTTATTCCGATGCAGCAGCAGGAGAAAATAACTTCCGTCCCCGACGTGAACGCATTGAAGCAGGCGAATGCAAACAGAGCGGCGAATGCAAACAGAGCGACTGCATCAGAGTGAGCGAGAGAGCAGGTGACCTCTCTGCGTCACGACAATCACGTGTGCGCAAATTTCCAGGAAGCAAATGGTTGCGCAGACAAAGGAACACTGTTATAAACGCGAGATTATGCAAATCTGCACATTGGCGTATTCGTTATGGCATAGGCTTCACACTGGATGACAACACAAACGTTTCCCATTGCTATTGGTTTATTTTTTACCACATATATTATCATTATGCATGATCATACGTCACCAAAACCGCCTGTCATCCTTCAATACTTTCTAAAATTACATGGCCAGTTTTCATTGAACATCTTCTGGGCCGACCTCATTCATTTCCAGACACTCCACTAAATACACTGATATGTTATGTTTCATTGAATAATGCGCTAGATGTGGAGAGTTCGTCGAATAAACAGGACAACGCCCTCGTGATTAGCAAATTTCAGGATGTAAACAATATACATTCTATGGATATTTTTAACAGTTTGCATATTTTTGGACACATTTTTACCATGGTGATCATATACTGGACTCTTCCCAAGGTAAAAAGATTGATGTCATCATTATTCTGCCAAGCATTACATTTCCACAACACAAAAAAGGTAAAGACCCCCCCTCTTCATAGTTGTATCTTATTGTTTATGTTGATACAGAATTACAAAAAACGGTTGCAAAGTTATCTTGATTGTATAATGCTTATAACGAGACGAATATACAGTGTCGTATCTTTCAAACAATGTATTGGTTAACCTTATTACTTGCCAAAATGATATTGTAAACACAAGATAAATGTAAACAATAAAAGTTGGGATCACCGGTGATCCCATGCAGAGCAAGGGGTTAAAGGGAAAAGGAACAAGGTATGGAAATATTACAAGATTACACAAATCCAAAGAATGCAAAGGAGTACAAGAAAATGCTGACAGGCAGACTTACAAATCACAATTCACATTGACACAGACATTAACCATGTTATGAGGTGGATGGAGAACCCAGGCGCAGACGGTAATTGACACTGAACGTTAATTTATTGACAAAAAAACAGAGAAAACAAAACTCAGGAGGGGGCAAAACAGGACAGGAACAGGAATGACTAACTAGACTAACACTTGACAAACTAGACTATAAACTAACAACAGAAACAGGATCAAAAATAACACTAGACAAGACTCTCACAAGGTACTCACAGGTAAGTATAACAATGACTAACACGACGTAAGACGAAGTCAAGTATAAACAGTCTCCAACAGTTTCCAACAGATTCAAACAGTTTCAAACGGCAAACAGCAAACAATGAACCGACACAGGACAGCAAACACACAGGGATTATAAAGGGAACACTAATGACAAGGACAGGTGAAACTGACTAGACACTAATGACGAGACAAGGATAACAAGGGGGCGGGGTTACAAGACGAGACAACACAAGCACATGGCCAAAATTGGCCATGCGCTTATACACAAAACAATGGTTCTGTCAAGGTCCTGCCACAAGACTAGGAATAATCAATACATGATGGCAGAACCATGACAAACCAGAACAAACTTCGACAGATTTAAAAAAAAATAATAGTAAATAGGTTGTTAACATTGACATTCAATTAATACATCAATAGATAACCAGCCCTAAAACTTTAACAGCCACATTGTTAAATACACCACTGATAGTATTAGTAAAACCATGAATTCAAGAGAATTATTATACAGAAGAGCATTTCCAAGAATAAGCAGCAAGCATACCTGCTCTCAAAGCCCTCTCAGGTTTGGTGAAGTTAGTAGAAGGAGGTGGTGTCACTTTGTTCAAACCCAGGTCTCAGTTTTACCCAATCGTCATACTTGGCTTGTCTTGGGATTGACCAAATGAGTTTTGGGACTTTGGGACCATCAGACACCTGTAAAACAAGGAGGGTTGAGATACATAGTGTAGGTTAACAAGATATTAAAAGTAGACAGGTGCACAAAAAGTGCCTGATCTGCATCCTTACTCAGACGCCTCCACATTCAGTGATCAGAGGACATAACCCTTCTTATGAGTTATGAATGAGTGATCACATAGGACAGTCCAGCACTTTAAACGAACTAAAAGTTCAGCACTTTAAACAGCAATTACACCAGATCAATACACACCCATGATCCAATGCTTTTTTGCACAGTGTCCAAAACAGGCGAGTATAGACAAACAATGAGCAATCCAAGTATAATGCTTCAGTTCTTGGGTTTGCAGGTGAAGATTGAGGGGATGACTTCAATATCCACACACACAACTTTTGGTTGCCGTGAGAGTGAATGAATAAAAAAAATCTCTGTCTTACAGGGGTTGTGGGAAAGTTGGAGTTAGAGAAAGGAGCATCTTAAAGAAATCTCAGAGGGTAAATAACTACTGGTAAGTAGAAAGGCAAGTAATCCGCAGTCCAAGACAAGGGTTAAACCAGACAAAGTGTGTGACTGAGGTGTGTTTAAATACTGTGGTGATTGAGTTTGTTGATCAGGTGCAGGTGAGGATGATGGCTGAGTAAGTGCAGGTGATGAGCAGCAGGAATTCTGGGAATTGTAGTTTTGAGTGATATACTGACCTATATGTGTGTGAATAGAATATGGAGTGCATGAGGGGACCGCAAATGAGAGAATTGTAACAAAGTCACTTCACAGAAGTATATTTCAAGTTACAATCATACTATATTACAGTCAATATTTAAACTTCCAAGTAATATTGATAACCAAACTGGTTTCTATAATCCTAATTTAATGAGGGGTGTGAAAGGAATTGATGGTTTTGCTGTGTCCTCTGGTCAAATCCAGGCCAGTCAGTTTGAAGATGAGTGCAGCTACAGCTGCAATAAAGTCATATTTTTACAATTGACTCTAAATCAATTATATAAAAGACAGTTGCTCCATGGAGCATAGACATCATCTCATCAATATGGGGCAAATGATAACTGTCCACAACAACAGCTTTATTTGGTTCTTGCATGTCTACACACATGCAATACTACCAGTCTTCTTCTGAACAACTACAATTGGAGAAATCCACAGTGATGCATCCACTCGTTCAATAACACCCAGGTCAAGAAGGCGTTGAAGTTCATCACTGACAGCATTTCAAACAGATCATGGCAAAGAAGAAAGTCACATTACAGGAGCTGAAGACTAAGCCAGTCCTGGAATTATGGAAGAACCCTCAAACTTGAGATGCAATCCATTAATTAAATCAATTCCAAGAAGAGCAGTGCCACATTCAGCTATAAAGATTGACGTATTACAGTTCATATTATCTCTGGTAACAGTAACAGGTAGACAAACAAGCACTGGTCTTGGATCTCTTGAATTAGTCACCAACTTAACAGAAGAAGGCAGCAAAGAGTCTTGTTTAAAGTGTTTTTCATTCACAGATTTTGGCAGAATGGAAACGGAAGATCCAGAATCCACAATCAACTTGTGACACTATCACACATGACACATGTTTTAAAGGGTACCTATTATGGATTTTTGAAAATTGCCCTTCATATAGTGTGTAACATAGATCTAAGTGAACAAAAACATCCTGCAAAGTTTTAAACATGAAAGTTCACCGTATACAAAGTTATTGTCTCTCAAAAGTAAGAGTCGACTCTGAGTAGCTGATATGAATCGTTCGAAGAACGATGCTTTTTCTCTAACTTTATTGACGTCACTTGTACAAGTTATTTGAATAACATACGCCCACTTATTGCGTTCGGAGACGGCAGGGAAAACTAACATCATGTCGATGTTAGTGTGTGTGTGTGTGTGTGTGTGTGTGTGTGTGTGTGTGTGTGTGTGTGTGTGTGTGTGTGTGTGTGTGCGTGTGTGTGCGTGTGTGCGTGTGTGTGTGTGTGTGTGTGTGTGTGTGTGTGTGTGTGTGTGTGTGTGTGTGTGTGTGTGTGTGTGTGTGTGTGTGTGTGTGGTGTGTGTGTGTGTTACGCTCAGCACAGCTTCTAGGTCTCCAATGTCAATTTTTTTTAAATAAGTGAAATGTTTTTCGCTGTTATTGGAGTTATCATAAAGAATAGAGCAATACCTTGTAGTACTGCATTGCTTTATCAATATGTTTATGCGTTGGGCTAACACAAACAATAACTGACTGGGTCATATCATATGATCTGACCAATCACCGCAGATTAGCGTCCCCGCAAAGGAAGGGTTTGAAAAATGAGTTGAAAACGAATCATTAGGGAGTCGGTGAGCAAATCAGGTAAAAATAAATGCATATTATAAGACAACAAAAGTGTTTGTCACTCTATGCATGTAAAACTGTAGTTGGGGACTCCTAGAACAATATTAGGGACATTTTAAATGCCATAATAGGTACCCTTTAACCACTCTATATATTATGATGATTATATGTATATTAGAGTTTTAATTGGTTTACATGTTGTCTTAGTGATTTTAGTCCATTTTATACCTCTTATCTGTTTTAATGTGTGTATGTCTTTTATCCATACTGGGTTTGCCTGTCATGTGACTGATCACATAACAAAAAATAGCCAGCATAAAAGAAGCAGCATGGCAAACAAACAAGGTCGTTCCAAAATGTTCAAATCTTAAAAATGTTACAATTGTGGAGGAGCCCACAATGTGGCTTTTAGTGGATGTGAAGTCAAGTCAAGTCAAGTCACCTTTATTTATATAGCGCTTTTTACAATACAAATTGTTTCAAAGCAGCTTTACAGAGATAACAGGAAAACAATGTTGTAATAGTATTGTTCAATTGAAAATTAAATGTCCCCAACTAAGCAAGCCAAAAGGCGAAGGCAACAGTGGCAAGGAACCAAAACTCCATCAGGTGACAGAATGGAGAAAAAAAAACCTTGGGAGAACCCAGGCTCAGTCGGGGGGCCAGTCCTCCTTTGGCCAACGAATGAACAGTGTATGATTATGAGTTAGGCAGCATAATGTCAGGAGTCAGATGAGATCAGAACTTTCACGATATTATCCAGTTCATCTGGTTGGGTTGGGTCATCCGGCCGGTGAGGAGATGAGTGTGGTGGGGTGTCCATGGGCCTTCACAGCCCTGATAGTGCGTGTCGTCGTGTCCATGTGATGGTCCTTCATCAGATCTGGATATGCCCTGGATCCGGCGGTCTGCGGTAAACCTCGGGATAAACAGAGAGACTAATATTAGCGTAGACGCCATCCTTCTTATGATGTACAAAGTACATCAGGAATTATGGGAAGTGTTCCCGGTTCCGGCTGATCTAATCTATGCAGCCTAACATTGAATTATAGAAATCTATAATGTGTTATGTGTATGCTAAGCCAAAGAGATCTGCTTCCCGGACCGTGTTAGGAAGATTGTTCCAAAGTTTTGGTGCTAAATAGGAAAAGGATCTACCGCCAGCAGTCGATTTTGATATTCTAGGTATTATCAACTGGCCAGAATTTTGAGATCGCAATAGACGTGAAGGACTATAATGCGTTAAGAGCTCGCTCAAGTACTGGGGAGCTAAACCATTTAGTGCTTTGTAAGTAATCAGCAATATTTTAAAATTTATACGATGTTTAATAGGCAGCCATGCAGTGTTGACAGAACCGGGCTAATATGGTCATACTTCCTGGTTCTGGTAAGAACTCTAGCGGCTGCGTTTTGAAATAGCTGTAGTTTGTTTAATAAGCGTGCAGGGCAACCACCCAGTAGAGCATTACAATAATCTAGCCTTGAGGTCATGAAAGCATGAACTAATTGTTCCGCATTTGTCAGTGAGAGCATATGACGTAATTTAGATATATTTTTAAGATGGAAAAATGCGGTTTTACAGATACTAGACACGTGACTTTCAAATAAAAGATTGGTATCAAAGAGCACACCCAGGTTCCTGACTGACGTCGAAGACTTAACAGAGCAGCCATCAAGTGTTAGGCAGTATTCTAGGTTATTAGGTGAGGAAGTTTTTTGTCCAATGATTAGAATCTCTGTTTTTTCAGAATTTAGTAGTAGGAAATTACTGGTCATCCAATTTTTTATATCAGCTATGCATTCCGTTAATTTTGTGAATTGGTAAGTTTCGTTAGGTTTTGAAGAAATATACAGCTGAGTATCATCAGCATAACAGTGAAAGCTAATTCCATATTTCCTAATTATATCTCCTAATGATAGCATGCACAGAGTGAACAGCAGCGGTCCTAGTACTGAGCCTTGTGGTACGCCATACTGAACTTGTGATCAATAAGACATCTCTTCACTTACTGCTACAAACTGAAAACGGTCAGATAAGTATGATTTAAACCATGCTAGTGCAATTCCGCTAATGCCAACATAGTTTTTCTAGTCTATTTAAAAGAATGTTGTGGTCGATAGTATCAAATGCAGCACTAAGATCAAGTAACACTAATAGTAAGATACAACCACGATCGGATGATAGGAGCAAATCATTTGTGACTTTAATGAGAGTGAAGTAATGAGAAGGGAGACAAATATCCAAAAGATAGGAGTGGAAAGGAAAATTACCTATGCAGAAGCTGTAAAAGAAACAAGAGAGAAGGAAAATAAAACAACAAAGTATATATGGTTACTCAGGAGCAACAACAAAGTAACCCCTAAGGAATGTATGTGAAAAAAAATGGAACTTGTTGCTTTTATAATAATAATACATTTTATTTATAATGCGCTTTTCTAAAACCCAAAGCGCTACAAACAATAAAACAAGTAAATACAGAAGTACAAAAGTAATACAAAATAATCATTACAGTACCCATCATTCAAATACTAATCATAAGTCTATGTAATAAATTTTAAAAAGATGCTTTTTTAACCCTTAGGGTCGAAAACCGCATCCACGCGTTTTGCTGGATTTTTTCCTTATCAGTGCAAAAGAGAATCAAATTACTCTGTTGATTTTGATCTTAAATATAAGTGTTGTACATCATTAGATCCTGTTAAGTTTCTATTTTTTTTGTGGATACTCACAATAAAAACAAAGTGTTGTGCTTTTCGTCAAATAAAGAAAAATAAACATGATGCGCGTTTTAACTTGTCTCTGTCAGTGAGGTCCGTTCTGAAACGCGTCCGAAATAGTAACTTTAACTCTCTCAATACTTGTCACAGAGATACGAGATATGTCTCTTTATGAAGCTGAGATTCTCTTCTTTTAAATGAAGTAATTTATTTAAAATATATATATTTACAGTTTATGTAATCCGTTTGAAACAAAGGAGAGTTACAGTTTTTTCGCTCTCCCTTCATTATAGATAATTAGGTGAGCCCGCCACACCCCCAGCGCTTTTGACATGGTAAATCTATGCATCACACGCGGCACGCCCCCCGATCAATGCCAAACACAGATTCTTCATCAGAGATTCACAGATAGTTCATCGCGTTTTAGGGATGGAAGCACGCTAACGTTACTCCTTCAGAGGATTATGGACAAATGGGAATAATTCACCTTTTTCTCAGTGGAATTTGAAACTCAGACGAAGAACGTTCCATTTTGAAGAACGAATTAACCCCGAGGATTCAAGTTCGGAGTAAGTTGTTTATAGTGTTTTATAATTCCTTTTCTGATCATAGAGCTCAAATGCATTTTCATATTTTGCATAGTAATTACCTCATCACAACATTCGTGTAGCAGCTAGGCCTATACGCTCGTGTAAACTTTTTAAATAACTGCTTAGGTTATAATGATTTAGTGAAATATATCGATCTGCGAGTGTTGTTTGAGTTCTTCTGTGGTCTAGTGGTTAGATCCACTCGCCAACCGTGTCAGAGTTCCGAGTTCGAAACTGCCCCCGGCATATTTTTTTCTCTCATCAAAACCGAATATGTTCATCAGTGGTACAGTCTATATCAAGCACACACGTATATAGGACACCCGTTTGTGTGCATTTTATTTTGTGATTTCACCGGAATGAATAGTGTCCGCAATGGCAATAGATTGAAGAGCACGTCCTAAGAGCGAGTGAAGACTGCGCGCGCGTCGCCACAAGAGACTGTATCCATGACACTGATAGCAGGACACGAGCGCTCAGCTTGAGTTCAAAAACAAAACATTTTAGCTCTAGATCTCTTATTTAAGAGCGGACTAAATGAATGCTCTGCTAGTTAACTGGGGATGTTTTATTTGTATTAGGTACAGCCGTTCATTGAGTGTATCAGTAAATGCGTGCGGTCTATATGGGCCATAAACAGATACTCGCGGTTACGCAGTCTACCCATCAATAGATGTTTCTCTGTCCATCAACAAATACATTGTGCATCTATTATCATAATTGTCCATCAGTTTTACTTTGGATAATGTGCTAAGAGTTTTTTGCTTTTGTTTTGTTGTGTTTACATCGTCACCATCAGTCTTCAGAAATCATTCTGATATACTTTTTTTTTTTAAATCAATGTTGTAAACAGCTGTGCTGCTTAATTTTTTTTAACCTGTGATAGTTTTTTAGGATTCATTGAATGCACTTTTTATTTTATTTAATATAACCACTATATAAGCAATATTTTTTATATATAATAAAATTATATATATATGTTTTTATATATAAAAAACAAGTTTGGTATTTTTATGATTTTTTTTTTTTTTTTTAAAGGAAGTGTTAAGTGATATGAATGACTTTAAGTCTTTATGTTCTTAGGAAAGATTTCTATTTTGAATAAATGCTGTTCTTTTTAACTTTTTATTCATTAGTGAATCATTCTTAGTTCAGGCTGCCTCACAGCACCTTGATGGGCCATTAGACATTGGGGAGTGTCTTTAGTCTTCCCAGGTGTAAATCGCATTAATATTCATGGGCATTAACACTCCCACGCATACAGCACTGCTGACCCAAAAACTGATGTAAGAAATTCAAATCGTTATATTGATCTTTCTGAAAGAGTGGTCAGAATGATTTTCACTTCATTTTGAAGTAAAAATTCTAGCCTACAAGAATAGTAACTCAACAGTATTGTTTACAACTATTCAGTATGTGTTAAATGGCCTTATTGCGGTGACATTTTTTTCCCCAAAACGTACTAACCACGCATATTATTTTTTTTCTATAAAATGCAAACATGTACATCCATTTTGCTCACATATTATTGTAGCAGAGTTTGTGCTGAATACAGCAAATTTATATGTTGGCAAATGGTATGTTTTAAGTAGCTGAAATAAGCACAAATGTCAGGACATATCAAAACACCGAAAGAGCCCCAAAACAGCTCAGACCCCTAAGGGTTAACAACTTCTTGAAACTGGCTAATGTAGGTGTCACAGGTCGGGGGGCCTCTGATGACCAGCCGCCCCTGACTCCAACACCATGGACAAGCCACTAGGGACACAGAAACAGAGGTAGTTTCAAAAGAGTAACAATCTTTATTGAACAATATAGCAATGAGCACCAATTGAATTGACTTCAGTGTCCTCTAGATATCCTTCAACTACGGACAGACGTTGATCGAGCGTCACAGTGCCTCTCGGACGGCGATTTCGGGACTCCGTTCACCTGCGATGCTGCATCCGTCCAGACTCCAACGGTAAGTAGTGAGGTAGGGATCCTTTCCAGTACAGAATGCTCTCTTCCAGTGGCGGCTTGTCCATAGGGGGCGCTAGGGCGCCGCCCCCATCAACATTTCAGAAATTAACATGTGTAAAAACATTATATTAAAATGAAATAATAATCAAATAAAAAATAGTTTACTCATGTGCCGGCTGGTAGTAAGAGCCTCAGAATTTAATAAAAACTGTCTTTAATTGATTAACTATTTACTATGTTTTTCAATACGTTTCATGGGCGAGGGACGCCGGACACATGGGTGTCTATGTGAGTACACAAATTCTCGGGCAGCATGTGACCTGAAGCTGGTCTCTGATTGGTTTCTTAAAGATCCTCCTCGGGGAGCAAGTCGTTGCGTCCCTGGCCAATCATAATTGGATACATGTTATTTTATCCAATCTGATTGGTTCTCGTCACCTGTCATTCAACTGTACGCGGCGGGAAATAACCTTGCTTGCTAGGCTGATCACTTTTTATTACGCAATGGCAGTACAAATTAATACAAATTCTGTTATTTATTTACAAAAAAAAACCCTTTCTCAAGACTTTCGCTTGAAGAAAAAAAAAAGATTAAGGATCTCGGACCGGAACAACCAGATTTACACATCCAGCAGCAGGCAAGTGACAGAGCACGAAGCTACAAACGGAGCTTTACCCGCGCTTGTTACGAGAAACGGAGCTGGCTGACTGGATGTAATGTTAGCAATGCCCTGTTTTGTTTTCCCTGTCTTCTTTTTCAAAGTGTCGGCACTGAAGTTTTGTGGACAACTACGGGGGTAAGCGACCTCAAACATCTATCTGACAAATGCAAACGTCATGAAAGTAGCCGCAGCCATCTTGAGAATAGCGTGAAACTAAAGTTTTTGGTCAAAGTAAGCATTGCGGAACAACTAGACGAAGGCTACAGGATTGGCATTAGGAGGCACAACGAAGAGGTGACAAAAAATCGACACATACTGTCCAGGATAATAGACTGTGTAAAGTTTTGTGGAGCATTTGAGTTGGCGTTACGTGGTCATGATGAGAGTGAGAGCTCAGATAACCCTGGTATATTTCGCGGATTGGTGGATTTTGTGGCCTCTCTTGATGGAGCATTGAAAGAACATCTTGACAGTGCTACTGTATTTAAGGGAACGTCGAAAACTATACAGAACGAGCTTCTGGACTGTATGTTATCTGTTACAAGAGAAGAAATAATCAAAGAAGTCCAGACAAGTAGTTTTTTATCAATTCAGGCAGATGAAACCACAGATATTGCCACACTGGCCCAGCTTGTGCTTGTTTTGCGCTACATCGACGACAAAAATAACGTGCAGGAAAGATTTTTTGAGTTCATCCCTCTGCAGTCAGCTACAGCTGAGTCCATTGCTACTGCACTAAAAGAGCGTCTTGCTTCTATCCTCCCTGAGGATCAGAAAAGTAAGCTCATCTGCCAGGCATATGATGGAGCCAGCGTGATGAGGGGTGCCACTGCAGGTGTACAGAGAAAAGTACAAGATGTGTATCCAAATGCCCACTACATCCACTGCTACGCTCATCAGCTCAACCTGATTATGCAGCAGGCCACGTCTCACATAACCAAGACGAGGATATTTTTTTCTAACATTGGTGGACTTGCCAGCTTTTTTTCTAAGTCACCCAAGCGGACCTGTTTTCTGGATAAAGTGGTTGCCCATAGACTGCCAAGATCCAGAAATGTCAGATGGAACTTTCATAGCCGTGCCATTAATACAGTTTTTGAGCACAGAGAGGATCTCATTCACTGTTTTGAGAGCATACAAGACTCAGATGACTTTGACCCCAATACTGTCAGAGAAGCAGATGCCCTGTCCATGCTACTGGAGGATGATGATTTTAAGTTCTTTCTGGAACTTTATCACCACATCATGCCACATGTTGACTCACTCTATGCCAAGCTCCAGAAGAAGAACATTGATTCGGTCCATATAAAAGTGAGCATCCAACAGGAAATACAAAAGATCAGGTAACTTTATTTCTGTAATATGATCATTATTTGGTTTCTCTTTCATTATTAACTCTCTCTCTTTTGCCAATATTATAATAAATTAGCTTTGTCCTTTGCAGAAACTCTCTCCACTCCATTGGTGAACAAAGCAGTGGTTCTCAGCCAACAAAGAGACGCCGGATGCTCAGTCCAGAAGAGCGTGAAAGAATTGGAGCAGAGGTGAGTTTGTTATAGAAATCAGTCAAAATACTATTTTGCAATATTGTTGTGCTGCAGAAATGTCCTGCCTGCATATCATATTCTACAGACTCAAGAAAACTATTTTAGTTTGGTATAAATCCTTACAAAAATCATAATTTTAATATTATACAACAGCATCCCAAAAATAATAAATTGGCAACATAAATATAAATGATCAAATTAGGGATGCAAGTTATCCATTAATTCATTAATCTTTAGTTGATTGACCTTATCGATCGATTAACGATTAACTGATAAGTGGCTATTTTCGAGAATGTAAATTTCTCACGGTATCAATCTTCTAAATATCTTCCTTTCTGTTCAGCAGAAGAAATTAATTCATACAGGTTTGAAAAAAACATGAGGGTGAGCATATGATGACAGGCTGCTACCTTACATTTATTGTTTAATTAGCTCTATAGGTCTGTGACACAATCCTGGGACACACTAGGGAGCGTTTCTCCTTCACAGACCACCTTGTCTGTGCCACCTTGTTGCAGGGGGACAGGTTTGATGAGTACAACGATACCTTTCCTGACGATGCATTGAGCAGCACCATCAGAGCGTACCCGATGCTCAATGGAAGCAAGCTGAAGACAGAGCTCAGTCTCATCTAGAGCAAGCAAGAGTTCTGTGCCTGCCGTGGTGCTGTGGACCTATTCCAGCTGTTTATGGAGAATAATCTCGAAGAAGTCTTTTCTGAAACTGTCACTCTCCTAAAAGTTATCATAACCACACCCATGACCACGGCTGAAGCTGAGAGGTGCTTTTCAACCTTGAAAAGAATTAAAACCTTTCTCAGAAACACCATGACCCAGGAGAGGCTGAATGCACTGGCATTGCTGTCCATGGAAAAGAGACTTGTCACAGAGATGACTGACTTTAATCAGAGAGTAATTGAGAAATTTGCTGGCCAGAAAGAGAGAAGAGCTAAATTTATGTTCAAGTAGGAAAGATGCTTTTTAGTACTGATTTGTTGATCTGAAATGTATATAAAGAAGAGAATTGTTTTATGTTCAAGTAGGAAACATGCTTTTTGTTGCTGCTTTGTTGGTCTGAAATGTACAGACCCTAGAGAGATAACGAGAATTCACTTAAGAGACCTACAGACCCTTTCCAAAAAATTTGAATATCATGGAAAAGTTAATTATTTCAGGAATTCAACTTAAAATGTGAAACTAATATATTATATAGGCTCATTGCTTGCAAAGTGAGAGATTTCAAGCCTTTATTTGTTATAGTTTTGATGATTATGGCTTACAGCTTATGAAACCCACAAAATCTAAATGTCATAAAGCTTTTCTGCTGAAGGAAGCATGAAGTGCTCTAATGTCCTGGAAGTCCAGAGTCAATGCAGCCGTCTACCAGGACATTTAGAGCACTTCATGCTTCCTTCAGCAGAAAAGCTTTATGAAGATGCTTTATGAAGATGAAGATGATTTTCAGCAGGAGTTTCACCTGCCCACACTGCCAAAATAACCAAAACCTGGTTCAATGACCATTGGATTATTGTGTAACTACTACAGTGTGATTTCATGTAATATTCTAATTTTCAAAAATTGATTTTGTGGGTTCCATAAGCTGTAAGCCATTATGTAAGCCATAGTCATCAAAATTATAACAAATCAAGGCTTAAAATATCTCACTTTGCAAGAAATGAGCCCTTTTTTATAAAACTAGTTTCACATTTTAAGTTGAATTCCTAAAATGATTTAGCTTTTCCATGATATTCAAATTTTTGGAAAGGGACTGTATATAAAGGAGAGCACCATTTATGTTCAAGTAGGAAACATGCTTTTTAATGTAAATAAAAAGAGATCAAAATAGCTTTTTTGTTTCTGCTTTGTATTTTGCCCACTCCCCCCCCCCCCAATAAAAAATGCGCCCCCCCAAAAATAATTATCACCAGCCGCCACTGCTCTCTTCGATCCACAGTAGTGAGACAGTACTTTAAACGCTTACTCCATTAGCAATGCGGCACAGTTCCAGACCCAGACGGTAAGTAGGAAGGTAGGGATTCTTCTCAGTACAAGATACTTATCGTCGGTGCACAGTAATGAGACGATGGATTGAGAGCTTACTTCACCAACGATGCGGCATGCTTCCAGACTCAGACGGTAAGTAGAACAGGTAGGAATGCTTCACAGTACAAAGTACTCTCTTCGGTGCACAGTAATGAGACAGCGGTTTAAAAGCTTACTTCACCAGCGTTGCTGCATGCTTCCAGATTCAGACAGTAAGTAGAACAGGTAGGAATGCTTCACAGTACAAAGTACTCTCTTCGTTTCACAGTAGTGGGACAGTGGTTTAAAAGATTACTTCACCACGGTTGCTGCAGAAAAGGTACGGATTCTTCTCGGTTCAGGATACATTTCAGCTCAGCTGTATCACTCTAGGCTTCTGATGGAGAGCAGATATAAAAACTTTCCACAAATGTGTAAACATGGGTTGGGCCACTTCTCAGGAAAAAGCACACCACACTCGTGTTCACTTCAAATCCACAGCCATGAATTAATGTGTATCAATAAGGCAAAAGCACTGCAATTCACTCACATGATAGGGCTGTTCAGAGCCTTCTAGCAAAATCATAATTTCAAACATTCCGCCTTTTATTTCTAATGAGGCGTTGGAACGCGAATTACTGAGATTCGGTAAGTTTGCTAGCGAGTTCAGAACGATCTCTTTAGGTTGTAGACATCCGTCTTTGAAACATGTTCAGTCTTTTAGAAGACAGGTATATATGTTTTTGGACTCTCCAGAAAATACATTGGATGTTTCCTTCCGTGTAAAGTGTGAAGGAAAATCATATATGGTTTATGCAACTACTGGTAATTTGCAGTGTTTTGATTGTGGTGTTTTGATTTGTGGACGAATTGCGTGTCCACAAAAGGCGAAAGGAGGAGCGAACCAAATTGTTTCAGAGGGGGAGGTTGATGCTATCACCTCAGAAAAGTGTGTTGACAATGAAATAGCAGGTCCTTCTGGGTTACAATCAGACACTGGCACAGTAACGCGCGTCCTCTCTGAGCCAGAGACTGCGGTGCCGATACAGTCGGCTGAGTCGGACGCTGAGAACGCCACAGATAGTGTTATTGTACCAGGTAACAGCAACGTTGAGCAAAGTGACGATAACGGTAAGGATTCTGATGAAATCAATCCGAGTGGGTCATTAACTACAGGCAATGATATTATTGATGCGATATCTGATGATACAGATTCTATTGACATTGATAGCTCACAGGGAGATTTTCAAAAGGAAATGTCATTATATCCCCTTGAGGAGATAAATCTAAATGTTAAAGAATTTTTCCCCGACACTGAGAAGTTTGTTAGGTCTGTTACCATTTTGCAAAAAGCAGTTGGTTTTGATCTTTTGAGTGAAAAGAAGCATTTTCGCCTAAAGAAGCATCTCGCAGTGATAAGAAAATGTAGGAAGGAAAAGAAAAAAGTTTCTTGAAAAACTGATCAGAAATGCATCACATGGGGTTTCTCTCTTTTTTTCTTTTTCCGTTATGTCTGTCTTTCTTCCTCTTAAATATATGTATGGATATTTTAAGGGTAGGCTCCATTAATGTTAATGGTGGGAGGGATAGACATAAACGTGATTTGTTGTTGGAAAGCATACAGTTAAAAAAAACTAAATGTTGTATTGCTTCAGGAAACTCATAGTGATGTAGACAGTGAAGCCGATTGGAAAATGTGCTGGAAGGGGCAACAGATTTGTAGTCATGGGACAAATTTTAGTGCAGGTGTGGCGATTCTTTTTTCTCCGGAAACAAGAGTAAATGTTTTAAGTTCCGATATGGGGGACATGAGAGAATTACGTTTCTTAAGATTCTAATGATGTTTTATTAACAAAGTTCGGGAGAAGCACGTTCAGATAATTAACACGGGTGGAGAGCACTCAGCAATCATGATTAAAACGTGTATATAAAGACTCAGCAGTCTCACCTCATTTCTCTGACAGTTCAGCAGCGTTTGGCCCCGCAGTACCTTCCTAAAATGTCCGAATCGAGCTTCCATTTGATGAAGAATCTTTCATCCTTCAGAATTAGGAATTTTTTTCCGCAATCTCCTGATATTATCCCATGGGCGTCAGGCCAAACAAACGGGTCCTCGCAACCGTGGGCGAAACATTCCCAATCTATTTCTGCGTATTTCTTTAAACCGGACCATTTAAAATTCCTGCCATAGAGAAATGGAAAATAAGCCAATGCTGCCCTTAGGAAAGGCCTTCCTCCAGCGTCAGGCCGCCGCAACAGGCCCTAAGTAAGCCGCGCTGCAGATTCAGTCACGGCCAGTCCACACTCTCAACATCTGCCGGGTCAACACCGTGAGTGCTTAGCTCAAAACCTTTTCATTTATTGTCCCTGATTTGAACTTCGCATGGCTTCAGTTGTCGAATCACGAGCAAGTCATGCTATTTGGATACAATTTGATCGGGGAACACGTGAATTAAATAGTTTCTTAACAAGGATTTGCCGTTCATTAACGCAATACTTCCTGTGGCGTAAACTCACACGTAAACAGTAGGTCTCATATTACGTGCAGATTGCACACAGAATCATTAAGAACCTTTTGTTGAGACTGTCCTGCAATTTATTTACAAAAATCGCTTAGAAACTTAATTATGGCATGAATGTATTTTTATTTTTGAGGTAGGTAATTTAAACCCACACCTCACACTATTGTTTTTATGATTAAGAACGAACAAATCGGCATGGGATATGACCCATAAAAATTATGAAAATAAACAGAAAAATAAGAACATTTTCAAAGATTTAATAATCGATCTCTCAGCCCCGCACAGTTTCTGCTGAGTTCGGGATTCCAATTGCACAGGTTAAAATCATGGGTCCAGCCTCATCCATTTGGATTTTGGGCAACTTGGTTACAGGTGATTTCCAGGCCTCACTGTACAAAACTCATCCACCTTCCCAGACAGTCTAAACCATTCAAAACATGAACTGCTATCTTCGCTCGGCCACTTAAACTTCAGATGCGCATAATCCTGCAA
>CM070837.1:37763725-37848725 GCA_036326025.1 Chrosomus eos | reverse complement strand
TGAAGTGATGATAAAACTGGTGTTATATTATCATATTTTCTTGATCTAGTAAGAACTCTAGCGGCTGCATTTTGGACTAACTGTAGCTTGTTTATTGAGGATGCAGGACAACCAGCTAATAAAGCATTACAGTAATCTAGTCTCGAGGTCATGAATGCATGAACTAACTTTTCTGCATCAGAAACAGATAGCATATTACGTAGCTTAGCAATGTTTCTAAGGTGGAAAAAGGCAGTTTTTGTAACATATGAAATATGCTTTTCAAAAGACAGGTTGCAGTCTAATATAACACCCAGGTCTTTTACTGTAGCGGATAAAGTAACAGGGCATCCTACTATGTTAAAGTTGTGTTGTGAGAGGTTTTGTAGACGGTTTTTAGAACCGATAAGTATTACCTCTGTCTTATCTGGATTTAATAAAAGAAAGTTACGCGTCATCCAATCTTTTATATCTTTAACACAATCTGTCAATTTGGATAATTTAGCGTATTCATCTGGCCGTGATGAAATATATATTTGAGTGTCATCAGCATAGCAATGGAAACTAATTCCATGTTTCCTTAGAATATTACCAAGTGGCAGCATATATATTGAGAATAATAAAGGGCCTAACACAGATCCCTGTGGCACTCCATGGTTTGCCGAAGTCATGATCGATTTTTCTCCATTTAAGTAGACGAAATGGTAGCGGTCAGATAAGTATGACCTGAACCAGCTTAATGCTTGTCCTTGAACACCAGTGTAATTTTGTAGTCGATCTAAGAGTATTGTATTATCTATAGTATCGAACGCAGCACTAAGATCAAGTAAAACTAGTACTGAGATACAGCCTTGGTCCGAAGCTAAAAGTAGATCATTTATGATTCTAACAAGCGCAGTTTCAGTGCTATGATGTGGCCTGAATCCAGACTGAAACTTTTCATAGATGTCGTTTTCTTGCAAGAAAGAGCCGAGTTGAGCGGACACAACTTTTTCTAATTTTTTTGACATAAATGGAAGATTCGAAATGGGTCTGTAATTTGCTAGGTTATTTGGATCTAATTGTGGTTTTTTAATAAGAGGTTTTATAGCTGCCAGCTTGAATGTTCTTGGAACATGACCTAAAGATAAAGACGAATTAATAATATTGAGAAGAGGCTCTTCCACTATAGGTAACACTTCTTTCAGTAGTTTAGTTGGTATAGGACCTAATAAACATGTTGTTGTTTTAGATGAAGTGATAAGTTTATTTAACTCTTTTTGTTCTATGGTTGTAAAGCATTGTAATTGTTCTTGCGGGGTGATAATTGCGGCTGAATTATAAGGCGCGAGCAAAGATTGAACGTTTACGATTTTGATTCTGATGCTTTCAATTTTCTCGGTGAAAAAGTTCATGAAATCATTACTACTGAACTGTAACGAGGTATTTTGTTCAGACGACTTCTGTTTATTTGTTAGTCTAGCCACGGTATTAAATAAAAACCTTGGATTATTTTGGTTGTTTTCTATTAATTTGCTGAGGTGCTCAGCCCTGGCCGTTTTAAGGGCCTTTTTATAACGTGACATACTGTCTTTCCACGCGATTCTAAAGACCTCTAAATTAGTTTTTTTCCATTTACGCTCTAAATTACGGGTTTCTCTCTTTAAAACATACGTAGTATTATTGTACCATGGTGCTATACTTTTTTCTCTGACCTTTTTTAATCGAATGGGTGCATCAATATCCAATGTTCTAGAGAGAATGGTGCTCATAGTGCTAGTTAATTCGTCTAGTTCATCTGTTTGTTTGGGTTCAGGCAGCAGCTGAGACAGATCAGATAAGCTATTTGAGAAATTATCTATGGTGGATGGAAGAATTGTTCTACCTGGTCGATAACGTGGCGCAGCATGACATAATACAGCAGTACGTAGTATGCAAGTTACCATGTAATGGTCAGTGACATCATCAGTTAGTGGAATGATATCTATATCGGTTGGATCGGTTCCATATGATATAATTAAATCGAGTGTATGATTAAGACGATGAGTTGGTCCGGTGACGTTTTGCTTGACCCCGAAGGAGTTTAATAAATCTGTAAATGCAGCCCCTAACGCATCATTTAAATTATCTACGTGTATGTTAAAATCTCCAACAATTAATGCTTTATCGACGTTGACCAAAAGATCTGATAGAAAGTCAGCAAACTCTTTTAGAAAATCGGCGTAAGGCCCTGGAGGTCTATATACGGTAGCCAATGCTAGAGATAATAGGGATTTTTTTCTTACATCTAACAGCGTAACATTTAGCACAAGTACTTCAAACGAATTAAACCTATGACAAGTTTTCTGAGTAACATTGAGAATATCTCTATAGATTGTTGCAACACCGCCGCCACGACCGATCAGACGGGGCTCATGCTTATAACAGTATCCTGGCGGAGTAGACTCATTTAGACCCAAATAATCATTTGGTTTAAGCCAGGTTTCAGTAAGGCACAGAACATCGAAATTATTATCTGTGACCACTTCATTTACAATAACCGCCTTAGGTGTGAGCGATCTAATGTTTAGAAGACCTAGCTTTAGAAATTGTTTTTGTTCACTAATAGCGAGAGTTTTTGTTTTAATAACAATTAGATTTTTTCTAGATCCCGCAGTAGATTTATTATTTGATCTTAGTAAACGAGGAATAGACACAGTTTCTATGCAATGTTCTACACTAGTATTAATATCAATTAAATTGGTGCAGTAGAGACTGTGATTTGGATTTTTGGTTACTAGTCAAACGGTATTTAACATCTTGGAGATGTTATCCGACAGAAGATCTGCCCCTATTCTACTTGGGTGTAAGCCATCAGCGCGGAAGAGCCTCGGTCGCTCCCAAAACAGATTCCAATTATTTACAAAGAGCAGTTTCTGCTCATTGCACCATGACAATAACCATTCATTAAGCGCGAATAATCTACTGAACTTTTCATGCCCTCGTCGGTACGTAGGAAGCGGTCCAGACACAATAATCGCTATTTCAGGCGATGTGCTGCGTACCGTATCGATAAGGCTCCTGAAGTCTTTCTTCAGAACCTCCGTCTGTCGCAGCCTAGTGTCGTTAGATCCCGCGTGCAGCACAACAGCTCCGACGCGCTCGTCACCGTTCAAGATCTCAGTTACCCGCGCAGTGATATCGAGAACACGAGCACCAGGAAAGCAGTGACTGTGCACCTTACTTTTACCTAACTTAGCATGGACGTGTCGGACGGTGGAATCGCCGATGATCACAGCATCGCGTTCCGTTTCAGGAAGAGGGGAGAAGCGGTTCTGAGTGGAGATCTCGAAAACCGGGAGGGGCGAAAAGATTCTTGTCCTGGCTCGCGGCTTCCGCGGAACCACCCAGGCTTCGTGGTGGTGTGTTGAAGCCGGAGTGAATGAAACCATGGCTGATCGTGACCTGGACGTTCGGGACCAGTGCTGAGAAACGGACGGAGTAGACGAGGTCGGCGTCAGCGGGTTACTAACGTTAATCACTGATCCGTGTGCATCAGCGCGTGATGTTTCAAGAGCTAAACTCCGGTCTCTCAGCTCAGCTTGTCTCTCTAGAAGGTCACGGATCTGCTTTTCTACAGCTTCTAATTCAGACTGCACTGCGAGCAACTCAGATTTGTTCTCATCTGCACAAAAAGGTAGATAACATACACCTGATATATTCGCCATTTTAACAGATGGACAGTAAGTTAGCAACTTAGTTGTTAGTGGTGTTGGGTAACGGCTTGAGACGCGTCTGTTCAACAGTCCTAGTTATAATTATGTGTTAAATGATGGTTCAAAACAGAATAAAAGGAGGAAATACGGAAAAACACAAGGAAATACGAACCTAATACGAGGCTTAGACAGCCACGACGCAGACAAACAAACTCACGGCAGACAGCGAGGCGGATAAATCAGTCGATCGCAGGGCGAGCAGCAGTGAAGCGGTGTCTCGCTCTACGACCAACAACCGATGTTCTTACCGTATTTGCGGTTCCAGCCGTATAATGGATTGAGACGCGTCTAATACGAGGCTAGACAGCCACGACGCAGACAAGCGCACAGCAGGCAACAAGGCACAGCAGGCAACAAGGGTCTCATAAGGGCAGGTGGAGTGATGGAGGAACTCATAAGGGCAGGTGGAGTGATGGAGGGACTCATAAGGGCAGGTGGAGTGATGGAGGGACTCATAAGGGCAGATGGAGTGATGGAAGGACTCATAAGGGCAGATGGAGTGATGGAGGGACTCATAAGGGCAGGTGGAGTGATGGAGGGACTCATAAGGGCAGGTGGAGTGATGGAGGGACTCAAAAGGGCCGGTGGAGTGATGGAGGGACTCATAAGGGCAGGTGGAGTGATGGAGGGACTTATAAGGGCAGGTGGAGTGATGGAGGGACTCATAAGGGCAGGTGGAGTGATGGAGGGTCTCATAAGGGCAGATGGAGTAATGGAGGGACTCATAAGGGCAGGTGGAGTGATGGAGGGACTCATAAGGGCAGGTGGAGTGATGGAGGGACTCATAAGGGCAGGTGGAGAGATGGAGGGACTCATAAGGGCAGGTGGAGTGATGGAGGGACTCATAAGGGCAGGTGGAGTGATGGAGGGACTCGTAAGGGCAGATGGAGTGATGGAGGGACTCATAAGGGCAGGTGGAGTGATGGAGGGACTCATAAGGGCAGGTGGAGTGCAGGTGGAGTGATGGAGGGTCTCATAAGGGCAGGTGGAGTGATGGAGGAACTCATAAGGGCAGGTGGAGTGATGGAGGGACTCATAATTCAATTCAATTCAATTCAATTCAAGTTTATTTGTATAGCGCTTTTCACAATACACATTGTCTCAAAGCAGCTTTACAGAAAGTGCATTTCAGAAATGTACAAAGAAAAATACAGTTAGTTAATCATTGATAAATTTAGGCATAACAGATCGCCGGTGTTTAGTCGTCTCTTCACAGGCGTCGAGTCGTCTCTCCACAGGCGTTTAGTCGTCTCTCCACCGGCGTTTAGTCGTCTCATCACAGGTGTTGGGGCATCTGAAGTCTTCGTGAGAGGCTGGATACAAACTGGAGCTGACGAACGCTATTTACCTCGGGACTAGCGTCCCGAGATAACAGCAGAAAGACAGATGGGAAATAATTAGCATAGCTGATGTTCATAATATTAATGCATTCGAACTGATTCAGAAGTAGTATAAAAGGTAAGCATTAAGTGAATGCTTGGTTAAAGAGATGCGTCTTTAATCTAGTTTTAAACTGGGACAGCGAGTCTGAGTCTCGAACAATATCAGGAAGGCTATTCCAGAGTTTAGGAGATAAATGTGAGAACGCCCTCCCTCCTTTAGTAGACTTAGATATCCTAGGAACGACCAGAAGCCTCGAATTTTGTGATCTTAAAGAGCGCGATGGATTGTAGGGCGATAGAAGGTCTGTTAAATACACAGGAGCTAAACCATTTAGAGCTTTATAAGTCAATAGTAATACTTTGTAATTGATACGGAACTTAATAGGTAACCAGTGTAGAGATGATAAAATTGGTGTTATATGATCATATTTTCTTGATCTAGTAAGAACTCTAGCGGCTGCATTTTGCACTAACTGTAGCTTGTTTATTGAGGATGCAGGACAACCAGCTAATAAAGCATTACAGTAATCTAGTCTCAAAGTCATGAATGCATGAACTAACTTTTCTGCATCTGAAACAGATAGCATGTTACGTAGCTTAGCAATGTTTCTAAGGTGGAAAAAGGCTGTTCTTGTAACATATGAAATATGATTTTCGAAAGTCAAGTTGCGGTCTAGCATAACACCCAGGTCCTTTACTGTAGTGGATAAAGTAACAGGACATCCTTCTAAATTAAAGTTGTATTGTAAGGGATTTTGTGGGTAGTTTTTTGGACCAATAAGTAATACCTCCGTTTTATCTGAATTTAATAGCAGGAAATTACACGTCATCCAGCATTTTATATCTTTTAGACACTCTGTCAAGTTAGATAAGTTAGTGTTTTCATCTGGTCGTGATGAGATATATAATTGAGTGTCATCAGCATAACAGTGAAAATTAATTCCATGTTTTCTTATAATATTACCAAGTGGCAGCATATATATTGAGAATAGCAGAGGGCCTAGGACAGATCCTTGCGGCACTCCATAGTCTACTGATGTTATCTTTGATTTTTCCCCATTTAAACAGACGAAATGGTAACGGTCTGATAAGTACGATCTAAACCAGCTTAATGCCTGTCCCTGAACACCAGTGTAGTTTTGTAGTCGATCTAAGAGTATTTTATGATCTATAGTGTCGAACGCAGCACTAAGATCAAGTAGAACTAGTATTGAGATACAGCCTTGGTCAGAGGCTAAGAGTAAATCATTTGTAATTTTAACTAGCGCAGTTTCTGTGCTATGATGCGGTCTGAATCCCGACTGAAATTTTTCGTAGATATCATTTTCTTGCAAGAAAGAGTATAATTGAGCGGACACAATTTTTTCTAGTATTTTAGACATAAATGGAAGATTTGAGATGGGTCTGTAATTTGCTAGGTTATTTGGATCTAATTGCGGTTTCTTAATGAGAGGTTTTATTACTGCCAGCTTGAATATTTTTGGAACGTGACCTAAAAATAAAGACGAGTTAATAATATTGAGAAGAGGCTCTTCCACTACAGGTAACACTTCTTTAAGTAGTTTAGTGGGTATTGGATCTAATAAACATGTTGTTGGTTTAGATGCAATGATAAGTTTATTTAGCTCTTCCTGTCCTATAGTTGTAAAGCGGTTTAGTTGTTCTAGAGGGGCCATAATTGAGGCCGAGTCATAAGACACCATAGAGGATTGTACATTTACAATTGTGTTTCGGATGCTTTCTATTTTCTCATTGAAGTAATTCATAAAATCATTACTACTATATTGTAACGGAATATTTTGCTCTGGAGATGTCTGATTATTTGTTAGTCTAGCCACGGTGTTAAATAAAAACCTTGGATTATTTTGGTTATTTTCAATTAGTTTGCGGATATGCTCAGCCCTGGCTGATTTTAGAGCCCTTTTATAACGTGACATACTGTCTTTCCACGCGATTCTGAAGACCTCTAAATTAGTTCGTTTCCATTTACGCTCTAAGTTACGAGTTTCTCTCTTGATAGCATGCGTAGCACTGTTGTACCATGGTGTTTTAGTTTTCTCTCTAACCTTTTTTTAATCTAATTGGTGCAACAATATCTAGTGTACTAGAGAAAATGTTGCTCATACTGCTAGTCATTTCCTCTAGTTCATCTGTTTGTTTGGGTTTACTGAGCAGCTGAGATAGATCAGGTAAGCTATTTGAGAATCTTTCTATAGTGGTTGGAAGGATTGTTCTGCCTGGTCTATAACGTGGTGCAACATGACAAATTTCAGCAGTGCGTATTATGCAAGTTACCATGTAATGATCAGTGAGATCGTCACTTTGCGGTATAATATCTATATCGGTTGGATCGGTTCCATATGAAATAATTAAATCTAGTGTATGATTTAGACGATGAGTGGGACCACTGACGTTTTGCTTCACCCCAAAAGAGTTTAATAGATCTGTAAACGCAGCCCCTAACGCATCATTTGTATTATCTACGTGTATGTTAAAGTCGCCAACAATTATTGCTTTATCGACATTGACCAATAGGTCTGAGAGAAAGTCTGCAAAATCTTTTAGGAAATCAGCATATGGCCCTGGAGGTCTATATACGGTAGCCATGGCTAGAGATAATAAGGATTTCTTTCTTACATCTAAGAGCGTAACATTTAGCACAAGTACTTCAAACGAATTAAACCTATGACAAGTTTTCTGAGTAACATTAAGAATATCTCTATAGATTGTTGCAACACCGCCGCCACGACCGATCAGACGGGGCTCATGCTTATAACAGTATCCTGGTGGAGTGATGGAGGGACTCATAAGGGCAGGTGGAGTGATGGAGGGACTCAAAAGGGCCGGTGGAGTGATGGAGGGACTCATAAGGGCAGGTGGAGTGATGGAGGGACTCATAAGGGCAGGTGGAGTGATGGAGGGACTCATAAGGGCAGGTGGAGTGATGGAGGGTCTCATAAGGGCAGATGGAGTGATGGAGGGACTCATAAGGGCAGGTGGAGTGATGGAGGGACTCATAAGGGCAGGTGGAGTGATGGAGGGTCTCATAAGGGCAGGTGGAGTGATGGAGGGACTCATAAGAGCAGGTGGAGTGATGGAGGGACTCATAAGGGCAGGTGGAGAGATGGAGGGACTCATAAGGGCAGGTGGAGTGATGGAGGGACTCATAAGGGCAGGTGGAGTGATGGAGGGACTCGTAAGGGCAGATGGAGTGATGGAGGGACTCATAAGGGCAGGTGGAGTGATGGAGGGACTCATAAGGGCAGGTGGAGTGCAGGTGGAGTGATGGAGGGTCTCATAAGGGCAGGTGGAGTGATGGAGGGACTCATAAGGGCAGGTGGAGTGATGGAGGGACTCATAAGAGCAGGTGGAGTGATGGAGGGACTCATAAGGGCAGGTGGAGAGATGGAGGGACTCATAAGGGCAGGTGGAGTGATGGAGGGTCTCATAAGAGCAGGTGGAGTGATGGAGGGACTCATAAGGGCAGGTGGAGAGATGTAGGGACTCATAAGGGCAGATTATTATTATTATTATTATTATTATTAGACTTTATTGTCCACCTTAGTGGAAATTCGTCTTCGACTTCTCCAAACATATATATATATATATATCAGTAACACCACAGTTAAAATTACAAAATACACACAGTTAAGAGTATGACACTACCACCGTCAACATACAACAACAGAAAATGGAAAGCAGCGCAGCCGATTAGAAGTTATAAACACCAAGATGCTTTCAGTTTAAATTAAGTTCCTGTATGGCATGGGGAATTAAGGATCTCTTATAGATGTTCCTGCTCGCCCTTGGGACCCTGAATCTACGGCCAGATGGGAGCAACTCAAACTCTGAGTTGAGTGGGTGTAGGGTGTCTGCTGATATCTGTTTGGCCTTCCTGAGTACCGCCCTGTCATACACATCCCCAAGCTGCCTTTGTGACTTGCCAATCACCTTTCCAGCAATATTAACAATTTTGGAAAGCTTGTTTTTGTCTTTCACATTCAGGTTGCCATACCAAGCTGTTATATTGAACTGTAAAGTGCTTTCTACCAGACCCCTATATGCCATCTCAAGAATGTGTTGACTAACCCTGAAACTCCTCAGCTTTCTAATTAAAAACAATCGCTGGTTAGCTCTCTTAAAAATACTCTCTGAGTTAACATTAAAACTTAAAGTGCAATCAATGATTGTACCCAAGTACTTAAAGTTTTCCACTACTTCCACAGGCCGGCTGTTAAGTACAACAGGGGTGAAGTTACTGGCCCCTCTTGGTTTTGTTTGTATTATAAGTTCTTTTGTTTTAGTCACGTTAATTTCGAGTTTAACAGTCTGACACCAGTCCTGCAATAAAGTGACTTGGCTAAAATAAGCTTCCTCATGTGCTGCATTATTTTCTGTGAGAAGTCCTACCAAGGCCATGTCATCAGCATACTTAAGTAAACTAACATTGGTGCTGTGCACAGTCATGTCATTTATATAAATCGAAAACAACAGAGGTGACAACACACAGCCTTGTGGTGCTCCAGTATTTATGACAAGCTCATCTGAGTAGACTCCATTCATTAAGACTCTCTGAGGGCGGTCAGTTAAGAAACCTCTAATCCAGTGAATGAGCCCACCATTCACATTCATCCGATGAAGTTGTTCTAAAAGAATATCAATTTGCATTGTATTAAAAGCAGATGTAAAATCAATAAATAGAACCCGAGCAAGTGATTTTGGTTGTTGCAGATGTTTACCTATTTGATTTACAAGAGTAAGAGTTGCGTCCTCTGTGCCCCTGTGTGACCTATAGGCAAATTGAAGGGGGTCAAGTTGATTCCCAACAGAAGCCATAAGATGGGTGCTGACCACTCTCTCCATACACTTGGCTAAGAGTGGAGTGAGTGCCACTGGTCTAAAGTCTCCAAGGTCTGTAGCCCTAGAGACCTTAGGCACAGGTATTATTGTGGACTTCTTCCATACATTTGGGAAAACACCACAATTTAGCAAAATTTGGAACAGCTGAGTAAGAACCCCTTTAAGCTGTTGAGAGCATACCTTTAGCACCCTCCCTTGGAGGCCATCAGGCCCAGGGGCTTTGTTTGGTCTAATTTTAGAGAAACACATGGCTACTTCTTCTTCAGAAAGCTGTATATGTTCATAACTACCAATCTGATCACAGGTAATATTGCAGCCTATTTTTGGATCTCTCACATCATATCTTCCATAGAAAATGTTTAAATCATTAACAAATTTGCCACAATCTACCACATTTACAGTTTGTTTTTTTCTTTCCCTACCCATTATTGTATTGAATCCCTCCCATGCTTGTTTTGCATTGCCTGTACAACATCTTTGCTCAACCTTATTCTTAAAATCAATTTTTGCTATAAAAGCTTTACGCTTGAAATCCTTCTCTTTCTCCTTTACTAAGTCAGCTTCTCCTCTCAAAAATGCAGCCCTTTTCTCATTCAGACACATTTTAAGATCCTTTGAGAGCCATGGCTTGTTATTACTAAACACATGAACTATCTTAGAAGTGATAACAGTTTCTTCACAGAACTTAATATAACATGTAATTGTGTCTGTCAATTCATGATGATCAGAGCACGCGTCTAGCCTGGCTAACGCCAGACCCAATCTCGTTGA
This sequence comes from Chrosomus eos, assembly GCA_036326025.1. NCBI lineage: Eukaryota > Metazoa > Chordata > Actinopteri > Cypriniformes > Leuciscidae > Chrosomus > Chrosomus eos. The sequence continues at coordinate 37,837,999 of CM070837.1, read as the reverse complement.
GAATTGGGTCTGGGAACCACATGCGCAATTTCTCGTATTTGAGGCGTGGTTTCAGAATGCCCGTCGCAGTTTATTGGGTGCTAAGAATGTCTATCAAATATGCCTGTACGTAGCTCATAGCCAATCGTTTCGATTATACCAGATGACGTATGTAGAGCGACAGAAATTAGACAAGGAAGAAGACGATGGGAAAGATCTTTTTTGTAAACAATGACGTTAAGTTTTTTTATCAAAGAGTAGCTTCGCGTCTTCAGCCATGTTAAATCGATATAAACAAACTGTTTCCGTGTGTCGTAGATGTCGTCATCGTCTAGCTGCTCCCTCCCCGTTCTGTGATTGGTTCCCTAAATGAGGCGAAAAATCTGGCCATGGTATCCAGACTGCCTTTCAGCGTGAATTGAATCGCGCTGCGGTAAGGCAGGATGGGGAAACCCAGGCTAGCACGCGTCAAAAAACATGCGCCAATCTGTAGAGTCAAAACAATCTCTAAGCTCCTCCTCCCCATCCTCAGTCCATTGACGTACAGTTTTCAGGAGTGGTTTTTCACGCCTGACTTTCTGTCTGTATGTTGGAAGGAGATGAATGACATTGTGATCGGACTTACCAAGAGGAGGGCGACTCACTACCTTATATGCATCTGGGATGTTACCGAAGCACTGGTCCAGTATGCGAGTGGAGCGAGTGGGCGTGGTGACATACTGCTGCAGAGTGGGTAGATGAGGTGACAGCTGACATGTGTTGAAATCCCCCAAAATAAACACCGGCTGATCTGCCGATCGGGAGAGAGCAGCATTGAAGCTGTCGGTTATTATTTCCGCAGCTTCTTTGTTGTTAGGCCCTGGGACATAGACAAGTATAATGGTGATTTGCCCAAACTCCCGCGGAAGGTAAAATGGCCTGATAGATACAGACAGCACCTCATAGTCTCTAGTGCACACTCTCTTGAGTACTTTGAATTGTGAAGCCCAAGCGTTGTCAATAAACATGCAGAGTCCTCCCCCGATGGATTTTTGAGATGACACCTTATCACGATCTGCTCTTATAACTGTAAATCCCTCCATATCAATGCAAGTGCTGTCCTCGTGAAGCCATGTCTCTGTGAAGCAGAGCAAATTACTCCTCCGAAAATCTCATCAAACCGGAGGCGTGTTGTGATCTCATCCAGTTTATTATTTAATGATCTGACATTTGACACATTTATGATGGGAAGCGGGTGTCTGTTTCCTCGCCTTCTCAACCTATTACGAACGCCCCCCCTCGAGCCTCTTTTTTTCCTTTTCCTGCCTTGGGCTTTTCCGCGAGGGGTTGATGATACGTGATTTAAGTCCACAGACGCAGCTTTATTCCGTAGGGCCAGAAGAAAATCCCTCGAGTATGTAATCAGCGGCGAAGTTCGTTCACTTCCTTCATTGTTCCCGGCTAGGGCAAAGTTCTCTCTTATGACAGCATATAGGATGAAAACAATCACCACTGCGCGCAAGTAATCCATTTCCATGTTGCTTAACTCAAGGACGTGAACAAAACAGAAGTTTACAACACGATTAACGCCGAAAATTCACAAACAACAAACAAACGAACGGAGAAGCACAGGGTCAGCAGCCGTGCCGCGCCCCCAAAGTTTGGAGTGATGGAGTGATGGAGGGAGGGTTTGGAGTGATGGAGGGACTCATAAGGGCAGGTGGAGTGCAGGTGGAGTGATGGAGGGACTCATAAGGGCAGGTGGAGTGAGTGATGGAGGGACTCATAAGGGCAGATGGAGAGATGGAGGGACTCATAAGGGTAGATGGAGTGATGGAAGGTCTCATAAGGGCAGGTGGAGTGATGGAGGGACTCATAAGAGCAGGTGGAGTGATGGAGGGACTCATAAGGGCAGATGGAGTGATGGAGGGACTCATAAGGGCAGGTGGAGTGATGGAGGGACACATAAGGGCAGGTGGAGTGCAGGTGGAGTGATGGAGGGTCTCATAAGGGCAGATGGAGTGATGGAGGGACTCATAAGGGCAGATGGAGAGATGGAGGGACTCATAAGGGTAGATGGAGTGATGGAAGGTCTCATAGGGCAGATGGAGTGATGGAGGGACTCATAAGGGCAGGTGGAGTGATGGAGGGACTCATAAGGGCAGGTGGAGTGATGGAGGGACTCGTAAGGGCAGATGGAGTGATGGAGGGGACTCATAAGGGCAGATGGAGTGATGGAGGGACTCATAAGGGCAGGTGGAGTGATGGAGGGACTCATAAGAGCAGGTGGAGTGATGGAGGGACTCATAAGGGCAGATGGAGTGATGGAGGGACTCATAAGGGCAGGTGGAGTGATGGAGGGACACATAAGGGCAGGTGGAGTGCAGGTGGAGTGATGGAGGGTCTCATAAGGGCAGGTGGAGTGATGGAGGGACTCATAAGGGCAGGTGGAGTGATGGAGGGACTCATAAGAGCAGGTGGAGTGATGGAGGGACTCATAAGGGCAGGTGGAGAGATGGAGGGACTCATAAGGGCAGGTGGAGTTATGGAGGGACTCATAAGAGCAGGTGGAGTGATGGAGGGACTCATAAGGGCAGGTGGAGAGATGGAGGGACTCATAAGGGCAGATGGAGTGATGGAGGGACTCATAAGGGCAGGTGGAGTGCAGGTGGAGTGATGGAGGGACTCATAAGGGCAGGTGGAGTGATGGAGGGTCTCATAAGGGCAGGTGGAGTGATGGAGGGACTCATAAGGGCAGGTGGAGTGATGGAGGGACTCATAAGAGCAGGTGGAGTGATGGAGGGACTCATAAGGGCAGGTGGAGTGATGGAGGGACTCATAAGAGCAGGTGGAGTGATGGAGGGACTCATAAGAGCAGGTGGAGTGATGGAGGGACTCATAAGAGCAGGTGGAGTGATGGAGGGACTCATAAGGGCAGGTGGAGTGATGGAGGGACTCATAAGAGCAGGTGGAGTGATGGAGGGACTCATAAGGGCAGGTGGAGTGATGGAGGGTCTCATAAGGGCAGGTGGAGTGATGGAGGGACTCGTGAGGGCAGCTGGAGTGATGGAGGGACTCATAAGGGCAGGTGGAGTGATGGGGGGACTCATAAGGGTAGATGGAGTGATGGAGGGACTCATAAGGGCAGATGGAGTGATGGAGGGACTCATAAGGGCAGGTGGAGAGATGGAGGGACTCATAAGGGCAGATGGAGTGATGGAGGGACTCATAAAGGAGGGAGGGCGTTCTCACATTTATCTCCTAAACTCTGGAATAGCCTTCCTGATATTGTTCGAGACTCAGACTCGCTGTCCCAGTTTAAAACTAGATTAAAGACGCATCTCTTTAACCAAGCATTCACTTAATGCTTACCTTTTATACTACTTCTGAATCAGTTCGAATGCATTAATATTATGAACATCAGCTATGCTAATTATTTCCCATCTGTCTTTCTGCTGTTATCTCGGGACGCTAGTCCCGAGGTAAATAGCGTTCGTCAGCTCAGTTTGTATCCAGCCTCTCACGAAGACTTCAGATGCCCCAAAACCTGTGGAGAGACGACTAAACGCCGGTGGAGAGACGACTAAACGCCTGTGGAGAGACGACTCGATGCCTGTGAAGAGACGACTAAACACCGGCGATATGTTATGCCTAAATTTATACATGATTAACATAACTGTATTTTTCTTTGTACATTTCTGAAATGCACTTTCTGTAAAGCTGCTTTGAGACAATGTGTATTGTGAAAAGCGCTATACAAATAAACTTGGATTGAATTGAATAAGGGCAGATGGAGTGATGGAGGGACTCATAAGGGCAGATGGAGAGATGGAGGGACTCATAAGTGTAGATGGAGTGATGGAGGGACTCATAAGGGCAGGTGGAGTGATGGAGGGACTCATAAGGGCAGGTGGAGTGCAGGTGGAGTGATGGGGGACTCGTAAGGGCAGATGGAGTGATGGAGGGACTCATAAGGGCAGATGGAGTGATGGAGGGACTCATAAGGGCAGGTGGAGTGATGGAGGGACTCATAAGAGCAGGTGGAGTGATGGAGGGACTCATAAGGGGCATGGTGGAGAGATGGAGGGACTCATAAGGGCAGGTGGAGTGATGGAGGGACTCATAAGGGCAGGTGGAGTGATGGAGGGACTCATAAGGGCAGATGGAGTGATGGAGGGACTCATAAGGGCAGGTGGAGTGATGGAGGGACTCATAAGGGCAGGTGGAGTGCAGGTGGAGTGATGGAGGGTCTCATAAGGGCAGGTGGAGTGATGGAGGGACTCATAAGGGCAGGTGAGTGAGTGATGGAGGGACTCATAAGAGCAGGTGGAGTGATGGAGGGGACTCATAAGGGCAGGTGGAGAGATGGAGGGACTCATAAGGGCAGGTGGAGTTATGGAGGGACTCATAAGAGCAGGTGGAGTGATGGAGGGACTCATAAGGGCAGGTGGAGAGATGTAGGGACTCATAAGGGCAGATGGAGTGATGGAGGGACTCATAAGGGCAGGTGGAGTTCAGGTGGAGTGATGGAGGGACTCATAAGGGCAGGTGGAGTGATGGAGGGTCTCATAAGGGCAGGTGGAGTGATGGAGGGACTCATAAGAGCAGGTGGAGTGATGGAGGAACTCATAAGGGCAGGTGGAGTGATGGAGGGACTCATAAGAGCAGGTGGAGTGATGGAGGGTCTCATAAGGGCAGATTGAGTGATGGAGGGACTCATAAGGGCAGGTGGAGTGATGGAGGGTCTCATAAGGGCAGGTGGAGTGATGGAGGGACTCATAAGGGTAGATGGAGTGATAGAGGGACTCATAAGGGTAGATGGAGTGATGGAGGGAATCATAAGGGCAGGTGGAGTGATGGAGGGACTCATAAGGGCAGGTGGAGTGATGGAGGGACTCATAAGGGCAGATGGAGTGATGGAGGGACTCATAAGGGCAGGTGGAGAGATGGAGGGACTCATAAGGGTAGATGGAGTGATGGAAGGTCTCATAAGGGCAGATGGAAGTGATGGAGGGACTCATAAGGGTAGATGGAGTGATGGAGGGACTCATAAGGGCAGGTGTAGTGATGGAGGGACTCATAAGGGCAGGTGGAGTGCAGGTGGAGTGATGGAGGGACTCGTAAGGGCAGATGGAGTGATGGAGGGACTCATAAGGGCAGATGGAGTGATGGAGGGACTCATAAGGGTAGATGGAGTGATGGAGGGACTCATAAGGGCAGATGGAGTGATGGAGGGACTCATAAGGGCAGGTGGAGAGATGGAGGGACTCATAAGGGCAGATGGAGTGATGGAGGGACTCATAAAGGAGGGAGGGCGTTCTCACATTTATCTCCTAAACTCTGGAATAGCCTTCCTGATATTGTTCGAGACTCAGACTCGCTGTCCCAGTTTAAAACTAGATTAAAGACGCATCTCTTTAACCAAGCATTCACTTAATGCTTACCTTTTATACTACTTCTGAATCAGTTCGAATGCATTAATATTATGAACATCAGCTATGCTAATTATTTCCCATCTGTCTTTCTGCTGTTATCTCGGGACGCTAGTCCCGAGGTAAATAGCGTTCGTCAGCTCCAGTTTGTATCCAGCCTCTCACGAAGACTTCAGATGCCCCAAAACCTGTGGAGAGACGACTAAACGCCGGTGGAGAGACGACTAAACGCCTGTGGAGAGACGACTCGATGCCTGTGAAGAGACGACTAAACACCGGCGATATGTTATGCCTAAATTTATACATGATTAACTAACTGTATTTTTCTTTGTACATTTCTGAAATGCACTTTCTGTAAAGCTGCTTTGAGATAATGTGTATTGTGAAAAGCGCTATACAAATAAACTTGGATTGAATTGAATAAGGGCAGATGGAGTGATGGAGGGACTCATAAGGGCAGATGGAGAGATGAGGACTAAGTGTAGATGGAGTGATGGAGGGACTCATAAGGGCAGGTGAGTGATGGAGGGACTCTAGGCAGGTGGAGTGAGTGAGTGATGGAGGGACTCGTAAGGGCAGATGGAGTGATGGAGGGACTCATAAGGGCAGATGGAGTGATGGAGGGACTCATAAGGGCAGGTGGAGTGATGGAGGGACTCATAAGAGCAGGTGGAGTGATGGAGGGACTCATAAGGGCAGGTGGAGAGATGGAGGGACTCATAAGGGCAGGTGGAGTGATGGAGGGACTCATAAGGGCAGGTGGAGTGATGGAGGGACTCATAAGGGCAGATGGAGTGATGGAGGGACTCATAAGGGCAGGTGGAGTGATGGAGGGACTCATAAGGGCAGGTGGAGTGCAGGTGGAGTGATGGAGGGTCTCATAAGGGCAGGTGGAGTTATGGAGGGACTCATAAGGGCAGGTGGAGTGATGGAGGGACTCATAAGAGCAGGTGGAGTGATGGAGGGACTCATAAGGGCAGGTGGAGAGATGGAGGGACTCATAAGGGCAGGTGGAGTTATGGAGGGACTCATAAGAGCAGGTGGAGTGATGGAGGGACTCATAAGGGCAGGTGGAGAGATGTAGGGACTCATAAGGGCAGATGGAGTGATGGAGGGACTCATAAGGGCAGGTGGAGTTCAGGTGGAGTGATGGAGGGACTCATAAGGGCAGGTGGAGTGATGGAGGGTCTCATAAGGGCAGGTGGAGTGATGGAGGGACTCATAAGAGCAGGTGGAGTGATGGAGGAACTCATAAGGGCAGGTGGAGTGATGGAGGGACTCATAAGAGCAGGTGGAGTGATGGAGGGTCTCATAAGGGCAGATTGAGTGATGGAGGGACTCATAAGGGCAGGTGGAGTGATGGAGGGTCTCATAAGGGCAGGTGGAGTGATGGAGGGACTCATAAGGGTAGATGGAGTGATAGAGGGACTCATAAGGGTAGATGGAGTGTATGGAGGGAATCATAAGGGCAGGTGGAGTGATGGAGGGACTCATAAGGGCAGGTGGAGTGATGGAGGGACTCATAAGGGCAGATGGAGTGATGGAGGGACTCATAAGGGCAGGTGGAGAGATGGAGGGACTCATAAGGGTAGATGGAGTGATGGAAGGTCTCATAAGGGCAGATGGAGTGATGGAGGGACTCATAAGGGTAGATGGAGTGATGGAGGGACTCATAAGGGCAGGTGTAGTGATGGAGGGACTCATAAGGGCAGGTGGAGTGCAGGTGGAGTGATGGAGGGACTCGTAAGGGCAGATGGAGTGATGGAGGGACTCATAAGGGCAGATGGAGTGATGGAGGGACTCATAAGGGCAGATGGAGTGATGGAGGGACTCATAAGGGCAGGTGGAGTGATGGAGGGACTCATAAGAGCAGGTGGAGTGATGGAGGGACTCATAAGGGCAGATGGAGTGATGGAGGGACTCATAAGGGCAGGTGGAGTGATGGAGGGACACATAAGGGCAGGTGGAGTGCAGGTGGAGTGATGGAGGGTCTCATAAGGGCAGGTGGAGTGATGGAGGGACTCATAAGGGCAGGTGGAGTGATGGAGGGACTCATAAGAGCAGGTGGAGTGATGGAGGGACTCATAAGGGCAGGTAGAGATATGGAGGGACTCATAAGGGCAGGTGGAGTTATGGAGGGACTCATAAGAGCAGGTGGAGTGATGGAGGGACTCATAAGGGCAGGTGGAGAGATGGAGGGACTCATAAGGGCAGATGGAGTGATGGAGGGACTCATAAGGGCAGGTGGAGTGATGGAGGGACTCGTAAGGGCAGATGGAGTGATGGAGGGACTCATAAGGACAGATGGAGTGATGGAGGGACTCATAAGGGCAGGTGGAGTGATGGAGGGACTCATAAGAGCAGGTGGAGTGATGGAGGGACTCATAAGGGCAGGTGGAGAGATGGAGGGACTCATAAGGGCAGGTGGAGTGATGGAGGGACTCATAAGGGCAGGTGGAGTGATGGAGGGACTCTGTAAGGGCAGATGGAGTGATGGAGGGACTCATAAGGGCAGGTGGAGTGATGGAGGGACTCATAAGGGCAGGTGGAGTGCAGGTGGAGTGATGGAGGGTCTCATAAGGGCAGGTGGAGTGATGGAGGGACTCATAAGGGCAGGTGGAGTGATGGAGGGACTCATAAGAGCAGGTGGAGTGATGGAGGGACTCATAAGGGCAGGTGGAGTGATGGAGGGACTCATAAGGGTAGATGAAGTGATGGAGGGACTCATAAGGGCAGGTGGAGTGATGGAGGGACTCATAAGGGCAGGTGGAGTGATGGAGGGACTCATAAGGGCCGGTGGAGTGATGGAGGGACTCATAAGGGCAGGTGGAGTGATGGTGGGACTCATAAGGGTAGATGGAGTGATGGAGGGACTCATAAGGGCAGGTGGAGAGATGGAGGGACTCATAAGGGCAGATGGAGTGATGGAGGGACTCATAAGGGCAGATGGAGTGATGGAGGGACTCATAAGGGCAGATGGAGAGATGGAGGGACTCATAAGGGTAGATGGAGTGATGGAAGGTCTCATAAGGGCAGATGGAGTGATGGAGGGACTCATAAGGGCAGATGGAGTGATGGAGGGACTCATAAGGGCAGATGGAGTGATGGAGGGACTCATAAGGGCAGGTGGAGTGATGGAGGGACTCATAAGGGCAGATGGAGTGATGGAGGGTCTCATAAGGGCAGGTGGAGTGATGGAGGGACTCATAAGGGCAGATGGAGTGATGGAAGGACTCATAAGGGCAGGTGCAGTGATGGAGGGACTCATAAGGGCAGGTGGAGTGATGGAGGGACTCATAAGAGCAGGTGGAGTGATGGAGGGACTCATAAGGGCAGATGGAGTGATGGAGGGACTCATAAGGGCAGGTGGAGTGATCGAGGGACTCATAAGGGCTGATGGAGTGATCTGATGGAGTGGAGGGAATCTCTCGCATGCATTTGTGGAAGGTTTTGAGACTGTTTTCACTCTATACGTTCTGCACTCTCACTAAAACTCTTGTCATAAACACTGAAGTTGTCCGCATCTGCACACTTACGCCCGTTTCACACATACTCCGTTTGCAGTGTGTATGCGGTGCGTGTTGCGGTGCGTATATGGTACAGGAACAGCAAACGCTATAGTGCTTTCACATATGCTGCGTTTGCAGTGCGTAACTGATCCGCGGCTGTACCACAAACACATACTCACTATTTTTATTTCAAATCCAGAAGATATGCAGCAACTTTTATTAAAAAGAAGTTTTTTCAGCATTGCGATTCTCTTTGTACACATATACAAACTTGAATGGACGTATGCACGTTTAAACACAATTTAAACAACATAGGCCTATTCCATGCATTACTTCTATATATTAAGTTGCTTAAGAAAGTGGTCAAATATTTAACCATGTACTTATATTAAAATCGTAAACATTTTAAATTAAAACTTAAAATTGACAAAAACAGCCGACTCTCATGCCTTTTCTTTTGCATTCAAATTTTAATACAATAAATATTGCATGTCACAAAGAACTTGTTTTTCCACCTCCACGAATGAGTGTCCTTCATTATTATGTCCTTGTTGAGGTACATTGTCGATTTCCTTGCTTAAAACCCCGGTCTTAAAGTAAAAAGATGAAAAGTAGTATTTAATTAAATACATTTATGGTGAGATTACTACATTTTATTGAATTAAATGCATTTATGGTGAAAATACTACATTTTCAGGTCAATCTGTGTTCATTTTGACCACGAACCGTGCGGTGTCACTTTAATTCAGCGTTTGCAGCACAGCAGGAATAGACTTGGTGTGGAAACGATCTCTGCACTGCTGTATACGCACCGCAACTGGAACAGATCGACGGACTGCATCCGCGTGCAGTGTGAAAGCTCTAACCTGTTAACATGGGTACGGGAAAAAATACGCACCGCATACGCACTGCAAACGGAGTATGTGTGAAACGGGCGTTATTCTCTTCTTTACACCGCGTCTAGACCTCTGATTGGCCACTGCATTCATGCACTTGATATATACATGTCTGTGATTGGCTACAATGCTCAACGCTGAAAAACACAATGCAAGTAGTTTCGTTTCATTTTTGAATAATAATATATTGTCTCGTCCAGTGCTGGACTCGCTTTTCCGAGTCTAAAATGTCCGAGTCCGTGTCAAGTCCGAGACAGATTCACTCGAGTGCGTGACAAGTCCGAGTTCATTTAAAGTTTGACTCGAGTCAGAGTTTGAGTCCGAATACGTCATTTCTAAATGTTGGGGTGTGGGGATCATGACTTTGCTTGGGGCCCCCAAAATGGTAAACCCGCCCCTGCTTATACAATACTTTTGAAAAGTGTACTTATAAAATTCTTATAAAAGTGTCCTTAATAATATTTATAAAAAGCATATTTATAAAATAATTATAAGTGTTCTTAAAAAAAATCTTTCTAATAAGTATTTGTATGAATGGAGTAAATTTGACCTGTAAGTCAAGGCCGATCGATTGCTCCTGTCTGCCTCGCTGCCTGCTGCTGTGTGTGAGTGTGTTTGCTCCGAGGCTGTTAGCTCCGTCTAAGCCTCGCATTTCTTTCTGTTTTGAACCATCATTTACTATCATTTCTAGTTGTTTATACTACTAATTACAGTTTACCTAACATCGCTAGCTTCCGTTATTGTTAGCACAACACGCTAGTATCTCGCTAGCCTGTTAAGGCGCCACCCGTGCGCTCAGTTATTTATTTATTTTTCTCGTGCGCGCCCGCGCATCTGAGTTCATAAAAAGCCCAGGTGAGTAAGAATCAGTCAACAAACACGGTGAGTAATGTCTTGTCCTGTTATTGTCACTTGCACATCATGCCATGTGTTTACCATAGCCTTCCCCGTCCGCATAGGGTTTATATGTGATAAATGCAAGGAGACAGTCAGGCTGACGGAGAAGATTTCAGAATTAGAGACACGCATCCAAACTTTAATTGAGGATAGTAAGTTTGCTCGAGCTTTAGATACTACTTTGGATGCGCCTAGCATAGTGAACCATTTACATGATTCGGTTCCGGCTGAGTTATTGCCTGTGCAGCCAGGCAGATGGGTGACGGTGAGAAATCGCTCTAGTCGCGGATCAAAAAACCACTCTTCTGTTCCGGTTACCATAACAAATCGATTTGCCCCTCTCAGTGAAACACCCACTGAGAATGCTGTTGATTGTGCCCTGGTAACTGGCGATTCTATTACACGGAACGTGAAAATAGAGACACCAGCCACCATAGTCACATGTTTGCCGGGAGCCAGAGCGCCTGACATCAAAGCAAATTTAAAAGTGCTGGCTAATGCTAATCGTAAATTCTCTAAGATTGTTATTCACGTCGGCACTAATGATGTTCGACTTCGCCACCAAAATAAATATTAAAGAGGTGTTTGAACTCGCAAGTACGATGTCAGGCACTGTAATCTGCTCTGGCCCCCTTCCTGTTCGAAGGAGTGATGAGATAGTTAGTAGATTGTGTTCACTCAATGGCTGGTTGTCTAATTGGTGTCCGCAACATAATATAGAATTCATAGACAATTGGAAAAGTTTTTGGGGCAAGCCTGACCAGTTGAAAAGAGATGGTATTCATCCCACCTGGGATGGTGCTGCTCTTCTCTCTAGTAATTTGGCTCATAGTCTTAGAGATAAAACATGACAATCTGGGGCTCAGGTCAGGAAGCAGACAAACTGGCTAAACCGACCGTCTGCTAGCGGCCTCACGTCACCAAGGTCAGATAAATCCCATCACATAGAGACTCTTTCACCTAGATATCATCATATAGAGACTGTATCTGTTCCCCGAATTTGGAAATCCAAAAAACTGCCAAACCTTTCTAAGGTTAAAAATCTAATTGATGTTCAACAAAAAAAAACAGATATAATACAGATGAGCAAACGATAAAGCTTGGGTTGCTGAATATTCGATCCCTTAATTCAAAATCGCTCATAGTTAATGATAAGATTAAAGACTATAACCTAGATGTGCTGTGTTTGACAGAAACCTGGCTAAAACCAAACGATTACATTACTTTAAATGAGTCCACTCCGCAAGATTATTGTTATAAACATGAGCCTCGTCCGAAAGGCAAAGGGGGAGGTGTTGCTGTAATTTATAGTAATATTCTCAAAACCACTAAGAAATCTAGTTTTAAATATACTTCTTTTGAAGTGTTGGTGCTTAATGTAAAAATTTATAGTGTAAACAATAAATCACGTTTGAGAATTCTGCTGGCTACTGTATACAGGCCACCAGGGCACCATAAAGATTTTATCAAAGAATTTGCTGACTTTCTATCAGAATTAGTATTGGCTGCAGATAAAGTCCTAATTGTTGGTGATTTTAATATACATGTAGATAATGAAAAAGATGCATTGGGATTGGCATTTAAAGACATTATAAACTCAATTGGAGTGAGACAACACGTGTCAGGACCTACTCATTGTCGTAATCATACTCTAGATCTAATATTATCACATGGAATAGATGTTGATGGCGTTGAAATTCTGCAGCAGAGCGACGACATCTCCGATCATTATCTAGTCTCGTGTAAATTACATTTAGCCAAGGCTGCAAAGCCGACTCCGTGTTATAAATATGTTAGACCTATCACTTCTGCCACTAAAGATTGCTTTATCAATAATCTTCCAAATCAGTTTCATAATCTCAGCATCCCAGATAGCTTAGAAGAACTTGATATTGCAACAGAAACTTTTAACTCTCTCTTTTCCAGCACTTTAGACACAGTTGCTCCGCTGCGCTTAAAGAAGATTAAAGAAAATAGTCCAACGCCGTGGTACAACGAGCACGACCGGGCCCTTAAGAGAGCAGCCAGAAAAATGGAGCAAAACTGGAAGAAAACAAAACTAGAGGTATTTCGTATTTCATGGAAGGAGAGCTCGATTGCTTACAGAGAGGCCTTAAAAGATGCTAGAACTAATTATTTTTCAACCCTATTAGAAGAAAATAAACATAATCCTAGGTATTTATTTGAACAAGTGACTAAACTAACGAAAAAGAAAGCTTCAAGCCCAGAAGTTTCCAAGAAACACAGCAGTAATGACTTTATGAACTTCTTCACTTATAAGATTGATAATATCAGGGACAAAATTATAACTATGCAACCGTCTACTACAGTATCGCATCAGGGAGTGCAGTGTAGTCTCCGTGAGGAACATTTTGATTCATTTGTTGCTATAGGAGAGGAAGAATTTTGCAAAATTGTTAATTCATCTAAATCGACAACTTGTATGCTAGACCCTATACCGACTAAGCTACTGAAAGAGATGCTTCCAGAGGTCATAGATCCTCTTCTAGATATCATTAATTCGTCTTTGTCATTAGGATACGTACCAAAAACCTTTAAGTTGGCTATGATTAAACCGCTTGTTAAAAAAACGCAACTTGATCCTACAGAATTAGTCAATTACAGGCCAATCTCGAATCTGCCTTTTCTGTCAAAGATACTAGAAAAAGCTGTATCCCCACAACTGTGTTCCTTTTTAGAAAGAAATAATATCTGCGAGGATTTTCAGTCCGGATTTAGACCGTACCATAGTACTGAGACTGCTCTCATTAAAGTCACAAATGATTTGCTCCTATCATCCGATCGTGGTTGTATCTCTCTATTAGTGTTACTTGATCTAAGTGCTGCATTTGATACTATCGACCACAACATTCTTTTAAATAGACTAGAAAACTATGTTGGCATTAGCGGAATTGCACTAGCATGGTTTAAATCATACCTATCTGACCGTTTTCAGTTTGTAGCAGTAAGTGAAGAGATGTCTTATCAATCACAAGTTCAGTATGGTGTACCACAAGGCTCAGTACTAGGACCGCTGCTGTTCACTCTGTACATGCTACCATTAGGAGATATAATTAGGAAATATGGAATTAGCTTTCACTGTTATGCTGATGATAATCAGCTGTATATTTCTTCAAAACCTAACGAAACTTACCAATTCACAAAATTAACGGAATGCATAGCTGATATAAAAAATTGGATGACCAGTAATTTCCTATTACTAAATTCTGAAAAAACAGAGATTCTAATCATTGGACAAAAAACTTCCTCCAGTATTCTTCCTAACCTAGAATACTGTCTAACACTTGATGGCTGCTCTGTTAAGTCTTCGACGTCAGTTAGGAACCTGGGTGTGCTCTTTGATACCAATCTTTCATTTGAAAGTCACGTGTCTAGTATCTGTAAAACCGCATTATTTCCATCTTAAAAATATATCTATATTACGTCATATGCTCTCACTGACAAATGCGGAACAATTAGTTAATGCTTTCATGACCTCAAGGCTAGATTATTGTAATGCTCTACTGGGTGGTTGCCCTGCACGCTTATTAAACAAACTACAGCTAGTTCAAAACGCAGCCGCTAGAGTTCTTACCAGAACCAGGAAGTATGACCATATTAGCCGGTTCTGTCAACACTACATTGGCTGCCTATTAAACATTGTATAAATTTTAAAATATTGCTGATTACTTACAAAGCACTAAATGGTTTAGCTCCCCAATACTTGAGCGAGCTCTTAACGCATTATAGTCCTTCACGTCTATTGTGATCTCAAAATTCTGGCCAGTTGATAATACCTAGAATATCAAAATCGACTGCTGGCGGTAGATCCTTTTCCTATTTAGCACCAAAACTTTGGAACAATCTTCCTAACACGGTCCGGGAAGCAGATACAGTCTGTCAGTTTAAATCTAGACTAAAAACACATCTCTTTGGCTTAGCATACACATAACACATTATAGATTTCTATAATTCAATGTTAGGCTGCATAGATTAGATCAGCCGGAACCGGGAACACTTCCCATAATTCCTGATGTACTTTGTACATCATAAGGAGGATGGCGTCTACGCTAATATTAGTCTCTCTGTTTATCCCGAGGTTTACCGCAGACCGCCGGATCCAGGCCATATCCAGATCTGATAAAAGGACCATCACATGGACACGACGACACGCATTATCAGGGCTGTGAAGGCCCATGGACACCTCACCACTCATCTCCTCACCGGCCGGATGACCCTACCCAACCAGATGAACTGGATAATATCGTGAAAGTTCTGATCCATCTGACTCCTGACATTATGCTGCCTAACTCATAATCATACACTGTTCATTCGTTGGCCAAAGGAGGACTGGCCCCCCGACTGAGCCTGGGTTCTCCCAAGGTTTTTTTCTCCATTCTGTCACCTGATGGAGTTTTGGTTCCTTGCCACTGTTGCCTTCGCCTTTTGGCTTGCTTACTTGGGGACATTTAATTTTCAATTAAACAATACTATTACAACATTGTTTTCCTGTTATCTCTGTAAAGCTGCTTTGAAACAATTTGTATTGTAAAAAGCGCTATATAAATAAAGGTGACTTGACTTGACTTGACTTGTGTTTACATGAGCGCTAAACGTGATCGTGTTAATGTGTGTGTTTACATGAGCGCTAAACGTGATCATGTTAATGTGTGTGTTTACATGAGCGGTAAACGTGATCGGTTAATGTGTGTGTTTACATGAGCGCTAAACGTGATCGGGATAATGTGTGTGTTTACATGAGCGCTAAACGTGATCAGGTTAATGTGTGTGTTTACATGAGCGGTAAACGTGATCGGGTTAATGTGTGTGTTTACATGAGCGCTAAACGAGATCGGGATAATGTGTGTGTTTACATGAGCGGTAAACGTGATCGGTAATGTGTGTGTTTACATGAGCGCTAAACTTGTATCGGGATAATGTGTGTGTTTACATGAGTGCTAAACGTGATCGGATAATGTGTGTGTTTACATGAGTGCTAAACGTAATCGGGATAATGTGTGTGTTTACATGAGCGCTAAACGTGATCGTGTTAATGTGTGTGTTTACATGAGCGCTAAACGTGAATGTGTTAATGTGTGTGTTTACATGAGCGCTAAAACGTGATCGGGATTAATGTGTGTGTTTACATGAGCGCTAAACGTGATCAGGTTAATGTGTGTGTTTACATGAGCGCTTTAAACGTGATCGGGTTAATGTGTGTGTTTACATGAGCGCTAACGTGATCGTTGGTTAATGTGTGTGTTTACATGAGCGCTAAACGTGATCGGGTAATGTGTGTGTTTACATGAGCGCTAAACGTGATCGGTTAATGTGTTGTTTACATAGCGTAAGTGATCGGGTTAATGTGCGTGTTTACATGAGCGCTAAACGTGATTTGGGTTAATGTGTGTGTTTACATGAGCGCTAAACGTGATCGGTAATGTGTGTGTTTACATGAGCGCTAAACGTGATCGTGTTAATGTGTGTGTTTACATGACGCTAAACGTGATCGTGTAATGTGTGTGTTTACATGAGCGCTAAACGTGATCGGTTAATGTGTGTGTTTACATGAGCGCTAAACGTGATCGGGTTAATGTGTGTGTTTACATGAGCGCTAAACGTGATCGGGTTAATGTGTGTGTTTACATGAGCGCTAAACGTGATCGGGATAATGTGTGTGTTTACATGAGCGCTAAACGTGATCGGGTTAATGTGGTGTTTACATGAGCGCTAAACGTGATCGGGATTAATGTGTGTGTTTACATGAGCGCTAAACGTGATCGGTTAATGTGTGTGTTTACATGAGCGCTAAACGTGATCGGGTTAATGTGTGTGTTTACATGAGCGTAAACGTGATCGTGTTAATGTGTGTGTTTACATGAGCGCTAAACGTGATCGGTTAATGTGTGTGTTTACATGAGCGCTAAACGTGATCGGGTTAATTGTGTGTGTTTACATGAGCGTAAACGTGATCGTGTTAATGTGTGTGTTTACATGAGCGCTAAACGTGATCAGGGTTAATTGTGTGTGTGTTTACATGAGCGCTAAACGTGATCGTGTTATGTGTGTGTTTACATGAGCGCTAAACGTGATCGGGTTAATGTGTGTGTTTACATGAGCGCTAAACGTGATCGTGTTAATGTGTGTGTTTACATGAGCGCTAAACGTGATCGGGTTAATGTGTGTGTTACATGAGCGCTAAACGTGATGGTTAATGTGTTGATGCGCTAAACGTGATCGGGTAATGTGTGTGTTTACATGAGCGCTAAACGTGATCGGTTAATGTGTGTGTTTACATGAGCGCTAAACGTGATCGGGTTAATGTGTGTGTATTACTGAGCGTAAACGTGATTTGTAATGTGGTGTTTCATGAGCGCTAACGTGATCGGTAATTGTGTGTTTACATGAGCGCTAAACGTGATCGTGTAATGTGTGTGTTTTACATGAGCGTAAACGTGATCGTGTTAATGTGTGTGTTTACATGAGCGCTAAACGTGATCGTGTTAATGTGTGTGTTTACATGAGCGCTAAACGTGATCGGGTTAATGTGTGTGTTTACATGAGCGTAAACGTGATCGGTTAATGTGTGTGTTTACATGAGCGCTAAACGTGATCGGGTTAATGTGTGTGTTTACATGAGCGCTAAACGTGATCGGTTAATGTGTGTGTTTACATGAGCGTAAACGTGATCGGGTTAATGTGTGTGTTTACATGAGCGCTAAACGTGATGGTTATGGTGTGTTACATAGCGCTAAACGTGATCGGTAATGTGTGGTTTACATGAGCGCTAAACGTGATCGGTTAATGGTGTGTTTACATGGTAACTGATGGTAATGTGTGTGTTTACATGAGCGCTAAACGTGATCGTGTAATGTGTTGTTTACATGAGCGCTAAACGTGATCGGTTAATGTGTGTGTTTACATGAGCGCTAAACGTGATCGGTTAATGTGTGTGTTTACATGAGCGCTAAACGTGATCGGTAATGTGTGTGTTTACATGAGCGCTAAACGTGATCGGTTAATGTGTGTGTTTACATGAGCGCTAAACGTGATCGTGTTAATGTGTGTGTTTACATGAGCGCTAAACGTGATCGGGTTAATGTGTGTGTTTACATGAGCGCTAAACGTGATCGGTTAATGTGTGTGTTTACATGAGCGCTAAACGTGATCGTGTTAATGTGTGTGTTTACATGAGCGCTAAACGTGATCGGTTAATGTGTGTGTTTACATGAGCGTAAACGTGATGGTTAATGTGTGTGTTTACATGAGCGCTAAACGTGATCGGTGTTAATGTGTGTGTTTACATGAGCGCTAAACGTGATCGGGTTAATGTGTGTGTTTACATGAGCGTAAACGTGATCGGTAATGTGTGTGTTTACATGAGCGCTAAACGTGATCGTGTTAATGTGTGTGTTTACATGAGCGTAACGATGTGAAGTGTATGTGTGTGTTTACATGAGCGCTAAACGTGATCGTGTTAATGTGTGTGTTTACATGAGCGCTAACGTGATCGGTTAATGTGTGTGTTTACATGAGCGCTAAACGTGATCGGTTAATGTGTGTGTTTACATGAGCGCTAAACGTGATCGGGTTAATGTGTGTGTTTACATGAGCGCTAAACGTGATCGGTTAATGTGTGTGTTTACATGAGCGTAAACGTGATCGGGTAATGTGTGTGTTTACATGAGCGCTAAACTGTGATGGGTTAATGTGTGTGTTTACATGAGCGCTAAACGTGATCGGTAATGTGTGTGTTTACATGAGCGCTAAACGTGATCGTGTTAATGTGTGTGTTTACATGAGCGCTAAACGTGATCGGGTTAATGTGTGTGTTTACATGAGCGCTAAACGTGATCGGTTAATGTGTGTGTTTACATGAGCGCTAAACGTGATCGGGTTAATGTGTGTGTTTACATGAGCGCTAAACGTGATCGGTAATGTGTGTGTTTACATGAGCGCTAACGTGATGGGTGTTAATGTGTGTGTTTACATGAGCGCTAAAGTTGTCGGGGTTAATGTGTGTGTTTACATGAGCGCTAAACGTGATCGGTTAATGTGTGTGTTTACATGAGCGCTAAACGTGATCGGTTAATGTGTGTGTTTACATGAGCGCTAAACGTGATCGGTTAATGTGTGTGTTTACATGAGCGCTAAACGTGATCGGGTTAATGTGTGTGTTTACATGAGCGCTAAACGTGATCGGTTAATGTGTGTGTTTACATGAGCGCTAAACGTGATCGGTTAATGTGTGTGTTTACATGAGCGCTAAACGTGATCGGGTTAATGTGTGTGTTTACATGAGCGCTAAACGTGATCGGGTATAATGTGTGTGTTTACATGAGCGCTAAACGTGATCGTGTTAATGTGTGTGTTTACATGAGCGTAAACGTGATCGGGTTAATGTGTGTGTTTACATGAGCGCTAAACGTGATCGGGTTAATGTGTGTGTTTACATGAGCGCTAACTAATGTGATCGTGTGGTAATGTGTGTGTTTACATGAGCGCTAAACGTGATCGGGTTAATGTGTGTGTTTACATGAGCGCTAAACGTGATCGGGTTAATGTGTGTGTTTACATGAGCGCTAAACGTGATCGGGTTAATGTGTGTGTTTACATGAGCGCTAAACGTGATCGGGTTAATGTGTGTGTTTACATGAGCGCTAAACGTGATCGTGTTAATGTGTGTGTTTACATGAGCGCTAAACGTGATCGGGTTAATGTGTGTGTTTACATGAGCGCTAAACGTGATCGGGTTAATGTGTGTGTTTACATGAGCGCTAAACGTGATCGGGTTAATGTGTGTGTTTACATGAGCGTAAACGTGATCGGTTAATGTGTGTGTTTACATGAGCGCTAAACGTGATCGTGTTAATGTGTGTGTTTACATGAGCGCTAAACGTGATCGTGTGTTAATGTGTGTGTTTACATGAGCGCTAAACGTGATCGGTTAATGTGTGTGTTTACATGAGCGCTAAACGTGATCGGTTAATGTGTGTGTTTACATGAGCGCTAAACGTGATCGGTTAATGTGTGTGTTTACATGAGCGCTAAACGTGATCGTGTTAATGTGTGTGTTTACATGAGCGCTAAACGTGTATGGTTTCGGTAATGTGTGTGTTTACATGAGCGCTAAACGTGATCGGGTTAATGTGTGTGTTTACATGAGCGCTAAACGTGATCGTGTTAATGTGTGTGTTTACATGAGCGCTAAACGTGATCGTGTTAATGTGTGTGTTTACATGAGCGCTAAACGTGATCGGTTAATGTGTGTGTTTACATGAGCGCTAAACGTGATCGGTAATGTGTGTGTTTACATGAGCGCTAAACGTGATCGGGTTAATGTGTGTGTTTACATGAGCGCTAAACGTGATCGGTTAATGTGTGTGTTTACATGAGCGTAAACGTGATCGTGTTAATGTGTGTGTTTACATGAGCGCTAAACGTGATCGGTTAATGTGTGTGTTTACATGAGCGCTAAACGTGATCGGGTTAATGTGTGTGTTTCATGAGCGCTAAACGTGATCGGGTTAATGTGTGTGTTTACATGAGCGCTAAACGTGATCGTGTTAATGTGTGTGTTTACATGAGCGCTAAACGTGATCGGTTAATGTGTGTGTTTACATGAGCACTAAACGTGATCGTGTTAATGTGTGTGTTTACATGAGCGCTAAACGTGATCGTGTCAATGTGTGTGTTTACATGAGCGCTAAACGTGATCGTGTTAATGTGTGTGTTTACATGAGCGCTAAACGGGATCGTGTTAATGTGTGTGTTTACATGAGCGCTAAAAGTGATCGGGTTAATGTGTGATCGCTAAACGTGATTGTGTCAATGTGTGTGTTTACATGAGCGCTAAACGTGATCGGGATAATGTGTGTGTTTACATGAGTGCTAAACGTAATCGGGATAATGTGTGTGTTTACATGAGCGCTAAACGTGATCGTGTTAATGTGTGTGTTTACATGAGCGCTAAACGTGAACGTGTTAATGTGTGTGTTTACATGAGCGCTAAACGTGATCGGGATAATGTGTGTGTTTACATGAGCGCTAAACGTGATCAGGTTAATGTGTGTGTTTACATGAGCGCTAAACGTTGATCGGGTTAATGTGTGTGTTTACATGAGCGCTAAACGTGATCGGGTTAATGTGTGTGTTTTACATGAGCGTTAAACGTGATCGGCTTAATGTGTGTGTTTACATGAGCGGTAAACGTGATTTGGTTAATGTGTGTGTTTACATGAGCGCTAAACGTGATCGGGATAATGTGTGTGTTTACATGAGCGCTAAACGTGATCGTGTTAATGTGTGTGTTTACATGAGCGGTAAACATGATCGGGTTAATGTGCGTGTTTACATGAGCGCTAAACGTGATCGGGTTAATGTGTGTGTTTACATGAGCGCTAAACGTGATCGGGATAATGTGTGTGTTTACATGAGCGCTAAACGTGATCGTGTTAATGTGTGTGTTTACATGAGCGCTAAACGTGATCGTGTCAATGTGTGTGTTTACATGAGCGCTAAACGTGATCGTGTTAATGTGTGTGTTTACATGAGCGCTAAACGTGATCGGGATAATGTGTGTGTTTACATGAGCGCTAAACGTGATCGGGTTAATGTGTGTGTTTACATGAGCGCTAAACGTGATCGGGATAATGTGTGTGTTTACATGAGCACTAAACGTGATCTTGTTAATGTGTGTGTTTACATGAGCGCTAAACGGGATCGTGTTAATGTGTGTGTTTACATGAGCGCTAAAAGTGATCGGGTTAATGTGTGATCGCTAAACGTGATTGTGTCAATGTGTGTGTTTACATGAGCGCTAAACGTGATCGTGTTAATGTGTGTGTTTACATGAGCGCTAAACGTGATCGTGTTAATGTGTGATCGCTAAACGTGATCGGGTTAATGTGTGTGTTTACATGAGCGCTAAACGTGATCGGGTCAATGTGTGTGTTTACATGAGCGGTAAACGTGATCGTGTTAATGTGGGTGTTTACATGAGCGGTAAACGTGATCGGGTTAATGTGTGATCGCTAAAAGTGATCGGGTTAATGTGTGCTTTTACATGAGCGCTAAACGTGATCGGGTTAATGTGTGTGTTTACATGAGTGCTAAACGTGATCGTGTCAATGTGTGTGTTTACATGAGCGCTAAACGTGATCGTGTCAAGGTCAAGGTCAAGGTCAAGGTAAACTTTATTATCCCACAAGGGGAAATTAATGTGGTCATTCATTTGCGCCCTTGTCACAACATATTCTTTAAAAACATAAAAACAATACATAAAAACAAAAAGAAATGACAAAACTGCAGAATTGACAATCACAATCCAACATTTAACGTTAAAAAATTTATAATGTTATCCAGTAACTAAAACTTTGATAACTTGCGGTTTGCTTGATCATTATACAATCTGATCGCTGTAGATACAAATGATTTATTGTACCTTTCTGTTCTAATTCTCTGCTGTAAGATTCTACCAGTTGACCTATTGCTTCTCATAAATTTATGATGTAAAGGATGAGAAGGATCATTGAGGATTTGATCAGTTTTTTTCAAGATAAGCTCTTTGTACAGTTGAGCTGCCGACACCTGGTCAATTCCGATTATCCTGCTGGCCATCTTAACCATGCGCTGCAGTTTCCTTTGGTCCTTAACATGCGTGTTGCCAAACACACAGACAAGGCCAAAGGACAGAACACTCTGGAGGAAACTTTTATAAAACATTACAAGAATGTATCTTTCTAATCTAAAATTATATAATTTTCTAAGGAAGTACATCCGTTGGTGCATTTTCTTAGTTTTGTTCAGAGCACATTCATTAAAAGTTAATTTTGAATCAATTTCAATTCCCAAGTATTTATATGTTGAGACCCTCTCCACTAGTTCACCATTGATCTCAGAAGAGGGGACTATTATTTTATTTTTACTAAAATTTATAACCATCTCTTTTGTTTTCTTCACATTGATTTCGAGAAAGTTCTCAGAGCACCAATGAGTGAAACCCTGCAATTCCCTCTGAAATCCACTCACAGAAGAATTGTCTGATTTTAAAAAACCAACCAATGCTGTGTCGTCAGCATATTTAAAATAAGTGTAGGCCGAAGAGGAAGCTTGACAGTTATTGGTGTATAATGTGTATAAGATAGGCGACAGAACGCACCCTTGTGGTGCCCCTGTATTTGTCATTTTTAAGGAAGATATACATGAATTAAATCTGACTTGCTGACTACGATCCGTCAAGAAGTCATAAATCCATAAAATCAATTGTGGATTTACTCCTAAATGCACCAATTTTCTCACCATCAGATGGGGTTGGATCGTATTAAAAGCACTACTAAAGTCAATAAACACAATCTTAACCAGACTCTGAGCGTGCTCAAGATGCTCATGAGTGCTATTAATCAAAGATAGCAGTGCATCCTCAACACCTCTCTCTGCGCGATAGGCAAATTGGTTCGGGTCTAAAAGAGGTGAGACCTCATGAAGAAGTTGTTTTAAAATAATTTTTTCAAAACATTTCATAATTGCAGATGTAAGGGCAACAGGGCGCAGATCATTAAGTTCCTTAGGTCTATTGTTTTTAGGCACAGGCACAATTAGGGATTGTTTCCATAGGCTGGGAATGACACCTGTATCTAGTGACAGCTGGAACAACCTATGGAAGGGCTGTGCCAACTGGTCAGCACACACCTTTAGTGTCCTGCAGCTGATACCATCCGGTCCACAAGCTTTACGGGGATTTACACGTCTAAAATAAGATTTAACCTCATCCATAGAGATGCAAATGCCCGTAGCCTTCATGTCTTTTACTGCTAAAATGGCCTCATTCTGTTTAACATTAAAATCATATGTGTCAAATCTACAATAAAAATTATTTAATTGATTTGCCATATTAAAATTGTTCTCTGCTACCTTCGGGTGCTTCTTGGGCTTATATCCTGTGATAGATTGGACTCCCTGCCAGGCTCTCCTAGCATCATTTTTAAAAAAGTTTTCTAACTTGTGTTTATATGCTGCTTTACATTCATTGATCTTGCTTTTAATCTTTTTCTGCACTATCTTTTTCTCTTCTCTACTTCCTCCTTTAAACAAACGCTTTTTCTCATTAAGGAGTTGCTTTAACTGGGTAAACCATGTTGTTATTTGGGTACATCTTAATAGTCTTATGTGTGGAATGAGTAGTGTCCTCAATGATTGTTACATACCCGAGTAGCAACAGTGTCGTCATTGACAATGTGTGTGTTTACATGAGCGCTAAACGTGATCGTGTCAATGTGTGTGTTTACATGAGCGCTAAACGTGATCGTGTTAATGTGTGTGTTTACATGAGCGCTAAACGTGATCGTGTTAATGTGTGTGTTTACATGAGCGCTAAACTTCATCGTGTTAATGTGTGTGTTTACATGAGCGGTAAACGTGATTAGGTTAATGTCTGTGTTTACATGAGCGCTAAACGTCATCGTGATTAATGTGTGTGTTTACATGACGCTAAACGTGATCGTGTTAATGTGTGTGTTTACATGAGCGCTAAACGTGATCGGGTTAATGTGTGTGTTTACATGAGCGGTAAACGTGATCGGTTAATGTGTGTGTTTACATGAGCGCTAAACGTGATCGTGTTAATGTGTGTGTTTACATGAGCGCTAAACGTCATCGTGTTAATGTGTGTGTTTACATGAGCGCTAAACGTGATCGGTTAATGTGTGTGTTTACATGAGCGCTAAATGTCATCTTGTTAATGTGTGTGTTTACATGAGCGCTAAACGTGATTGGGTTAATGTGTGTGTTTACATGAGCGCTAAATGTGATCGGGTTAATGTGTGTGTTTACATGAGCGCTAAACGTGATCGGGATAATGTGTGTGTTTACATGAGCGCTAAACGTGATCGGGTAAATGTGTGTGTTTACATGAGCGCTAAACGTGATCGGGTAATGTGTGTGTTTACATGAGCAGTAAACGTGATCGGTTAATGTGTGTGTTTACATGAGCGCTAAACGTGATCGGTTAATGTGTGTGTTTACATGAGCGCTAAACGTGATCGTGTTAATGTGTGTGTTTACATGAGCGCTAAACGTGATCGGGTTAATGTGTGTGTTTACATGAGCGCTAAACGTGATCGGGTTAATGTGTGTGTTTACATGAGCGCTAAACGTGATCGGGTAAATGTGTTTGTTTACATGAGCGCGGAGGGTTATTAATGCGTAATGTGGGTTGTGTTTAATGAGCGCGGTAAATGTGGTAATGAGTTAATGTGTGTGTGTTTTACATGAGCGCTAAACGTGATCGTGTTAATGGTGTGTTTACATGAGCGCTAAACGTGATCGTGTTAATGTGTGTGTTTACATGAGCGCTAAACGTGATCGGGTTAATGTGGGTTTTTACATGAGCGCTAAATGTGATCGTGTTAATGTGTGTGTTTACATGAGCGCTAAACGTGATCAGGTTAATGTGTGTGTTTACATGAGCACTAAACGTGATTGTGTTAATGTGTGTGTTTACATGAGCGCTAAACGTGATCGGGTTAATGTGTGTGTTTAAATGAGCGCTAAACGTGATCGTGTTAATGTTTTTTTGTTTTTTTTCTATTTATTTATATAGCACACATAATACAACAGACGTTGCCCAAGGTGCTTCACAAACAGGAAAAATAAAACAATTTAAAACAGTTTACGTACAGTTACATACAGACTAACAATAAATAAAAACATTAAAAAAAAGAAACAAATACAAACTATGTCTCTTTCGCACATAAAAGCCAAGCTACTTTAGACTGACCCCCATGCTACATCTAATAAATAGGTTTTTAGCAACGACTTGAATACAGCCAGCGACTTTGCTGATCTGATAGAGTCCGGGAGGTTATTCCAAAGTGTTGGACCAACAATAGAAAACGCTCTGTCACCCTTACGTCTCAAATTTGTTCTTACAGTCACAAGGAGATTTAAATTTTCTGATCTCAAAGACCTGGATGGAATGTATACGGACACCAACTCAGAAAGATATGGTGGTGCTAAGTTATGTAGTGCTTTAAAAACCAGAACAATGATCTTGTACTGCACTCTGAACTCAACTGGCAGCCAATTTAAAGATCTCAATAAAGGTGTAACATGATCCATTTTCTTCGCTGACATATTCCAGCATTAGTGAATTACTAATAATCCATTTTAGAGAAAACGACCGCCGAAATAGCTCTCTCGAGATTTATTTGGGATAAGAATGGTTTAGTTTTTGCTAAGAGTTTCAAATGAAAGAAACTAGATCTAACCACGGAGTTTATTTGCTTATTCATTTTTAGCTCTGTGTCAAAAATAAAACCAAGGCTTTTTACTTGTTCAGAGATTGCAACCGCCAGGGGGGTATCTTTTAGTTGCTCGGACACTAAGTTGGAGTTTGGGCCGAAAACTAAAACTTTAGTTTTCTTTTCATTTAACTTTAGAAAGTTAGATGCCAGCCAATCTTTCACCTCCTTGATACAGGCCAATAGGTTATCGAAACGGTTATTATTTGACTGTTTTACCGAAAAATACATCTGTATATCATCCGCGTAGAAATGAAAAAAACATATTGTGTTTCCGAAAAATAGCGCCGAGAGGCAGCATATATAAAGAGAACAGCACAGGAGCCAAGATAGAACCCTGCGGGACCCCACACACCAACACTGACTTCTGGGATATGCAGCCATTAACACACACAGAGACAGATCTATCTACAAGATACGAATTGAACCACTCAAGAACATGCCCCTTTAGGCCAACCCAAGATTCTAGACGATGCAGCAAAATCTTGTGGTCCACCATATCAAATGCAGCACAGAGATCAAGAATCAGCAATACAGAGTTTTCCCCTTTGTCCAAAGTCAAGAGAATATCATTTAGCACCTTCACCAGTGCAGTCTCGGTGCTATGCCTTGACTTAAAACCAGATTGAAAGACCTCAGTTATGGATTTAACCCACAGGTGGTCTTGGAGTTGCTTGAAAACAACTCTTTCTAGCACCTTTGCTAAAAATGGCAAGTTTGAAATTGGCCTAAAATTGTTTGGGTCATCCATAGAGAGGTTAGGTCGCTTTAACAAAGGAGACACAATGGCATGTTTAAAATCTGCAGGACAGACACCTTGGCTAAGGCATTTGTTGATCAAGTTCACGATATTACAATTCACTGTATCCACAATCTGCTTAAAGAATCTGGGTGGCATAATGTCGTCTCTTGAAGATGAAGGTTTTAAGTGTGCCACAATATCTGCTAACGCAGACCGAGTCAATGGGTAAAAATTACTCCACTCCCTAGGTGAAGTCCATGGTGACGGAGAGGGAGCAACAGTCCCTACCTGCAGTATATGAGCACGGAGATTCTCGACCTTCCCCTTGAAAAAGTTTTGGAACTCTTCACAGGTAATAGTCACAGAGTCTGAAGGCAAATTTTGGATAGGGTTTATAGCCGAATTAATTGTGTCAAATAATACTTTGGGATTATTTCCATTTTTTAAAATAGTCTCTGAATAAAATTTATGCTTAGCGTCCTTTGACCCCTTTTGCAATGCAACCAAAGATTCCCTGAACAGGTCATAATGCACTTGAATTTTAGATTTTCTCCATCTCCTCTCCGCCCGCCTAGATAGCCGTATCAGGGTGCGAATGTCATCATTTATCCATAACGGTGAAGTGTGACTAGTATGTTTAACTTTGAGTGGGGCAATAACATCGAGAATTTCAGAGCAGACAGATTTGAATTGGAAAAGATGTTCATCAACACTTAGGGAGCATAGGGCAAATTCAGAGCATGTGGTTGCATACTTTCTGTCATAGAGTTCTGCAAACTCGCCACTCGTCGCTGGAGTAATTTTTCTAAACTGCTTTTTCTTTTTGAGAGACCTTGTTAAAGTCTTTACCATACTCAGATTGAAAGACACTGATTTATGATCTGAAAAAGACACTTCCTCAACATTTAAATCCTGAATGGGCAGGTTATGAGACAGTACCAGATCCAACATATGACCCAATCTATGCGTAGGCCCATTCACCCATTGTGTTAAGTCATATGAGTCCATCACATTCACAAACTCCTTTGAGACTGCGTCCTTAGCACAGCAGAGATGTAGATTCAGGTCCCCAAGGATTAGAAAACGATCAAACTGCGTTGTCAGTCTACCTAAAAGATCCGAAATTTCCGAAATAAAATCTTTGTTTACCTTTGGGGGGCGATATACCAGTGCAATAGTAATAGGATTTATTGACATAATCTGAAGCACTTGGAGCTCAAAACTATTGTAGCCAGCCCACGCTATCTGTTGACATTTAAAGTCATCCTTAAGAATCGTCATAATGCCACCTCCACGCCCGGTTTCTCGCGGTGTGTTAAAGTACAAACAGTCTTGCGGCAAGAGCTCTGACATCGGTGAAACATCTCCTACCTTCAGCCATGTCTCAGTCAAAAATAAGAAGTCCAGCTTGTTTTCCGCCATAAAGTTGTTCAGGATAAAAGTTTTGTTTCCGACCGCCTGTACATTGAGTAATGACATATTTAATCTCACTTCGCCGCTGGTCGTCTGCTGCTCACGGCGTAGGGGCCGAAGATTTTGCTGGTTTACCCTTCTCTCGAGGACCCGAACCACCGCGGTGCGGCCAGGAGCGGCGACTCTTTCGGGAATAGCCGGCACAAGCCATCTCCCCACAGCTTCCCACGACCGCCAAGTGATTCTGCGTCCCTTAGCATCGACCGTAGTTTGTCTGAAAGGCCTGCTTTTGTGTGTGTTTACATGAGTTTACAATAATGTGTGTGTTTACATGAGCGCTAAACGTGATCGTGTTAATGTGTGTGTTTACACGAGAGCTAAACGTGATCGGGTTAATGTTGTGTTTACAATGAGCGCTAAACGTGATCAGGTTAATGTGTGTGTTTTAAATGAGCGCTAAAGTGTATCGGTATAATGTGTGTGTTTACACTGAGCGCTAAACGTGATCGGGTTAATGTGTGTGTTTACATGAGCGGTAAACGTGATTGGGTTAATGTGTGTGTTTACATGAGCGCTAAACGTGATCGGTTAATGTGTGTGTTTACATGAGCGCTAAACGTGATCGTGTTAATGTGTGTGTTTACATGAGCGGTAAACGTGATCGGGTTAATGTGTGTGTTTACATGAGCGCTAAACGTGATCGGGTTAATGTTGTGTGTTTACATGAGCGCTAAACGTGATCGGGATAATGTGTGTGTTTACATGAGCGCTAAACGTGATCGGGTTAATGTGTGTGTTAAAGGGTACCTATTATGGATTTTTGAAAATTGCCCTTCATGTAGTGCAGGGGTTCTCAACCTTTTGCAAGCTGGGCCCCCCCAAAGCTGGTTCATTGCAGTTGGGGCCCCAGTGCCCCCCGCCCAGATCCCCCATCCCCCCGCCCGCCCCGCCCCGCTCTACCTTGCATAATGATAGATAGATAGATAGATAGATAGATAGATAGATAGATAGATAGATAGATAGATAGATAGATAATAGATAATAGATAGATAGATAGATAGATAGCCCTAGGCTATTATTTTTAGGCCCACATTATTATTATTACCATCATCAGTAGCGGTAGGTAGGCCTATTATCATTTCTAGGCTATTGTTATAATTGGCAGTAGCACCAGACTTCTAATGTGAGCTTGCAGGCATTATTATTATTATTATTATGAGTAGTATAGGCCTATCACCATTACTAGGCTATTGCTATATAATTGTGAGGTTACATGCTTTTTTTTTGTTATTATTATTATTATTATCATCAGTAGGCCTATCACCATTACTAGGCTATTGCTATATAATTGTGAGGTTACATGCTTTTTTTTTTGTTATTATTATTATTATTATTATTATTATCATCAGTAGGCCTATCATCATTACTAGGCTATTGCTATAATTGGCAGTAGCACCAGACTTCTAATGTGAGCTTGCAGGCATTATTATTATTATTACTATTATATTATTATTATTATTATGAGTAGTATATGCCTATCATTATTACAAGGCTATTGCTATATAATTATGAGGTTACATGCTTTATTGTTGTTGTTATTATTATTATCATCAGTTGGCCTATTATCATTACTAGGCTATTGCTATATAATTAGGTGATGTTAATGTGAGACCTGAGCCTGCTTTGCCTTGCAAAGATCCTCAATTCTTGGCTCAATGTTTGATAAGCATAGCCTCAAATCATCCTCGATTTGTGCACGATTGCGGTATTTTGTTTTGAGTGCAGTCATTTTTGAGAATCCTGCCTCACACAAATATGTCGACGCGAAAGGAAGGAGAATCTTCAAGGCGACGTCACAGAGTTCCGGGTATTCCTGCATCAATGCTGCCCAGAATGACGAAAGAGGACAGGAGCTAAAGAGTTCCTTCAGTCTACTGTCACTCTTCAGCTCAATAAGCTGTTCCTGCATATCAATTGATAGCTCGTTTGCTGTGCACACAAACGGATCTCGAACCCATGCAAAAAAAAGCGATAATCCTCTTTAAAGTACGTCGCAAATTGTTTTCTCATTGCTGACAGGTGCTCAGACGCTGATTGAAATAGGGAGGAGAAATCGTGTGACGCGCCTGCATCAGTTATAAAGTCTGTAAGGCAGGGGAACATGTCGCAGTTCCCTCGACTGATGCGGCCATGCCAGAGGTCTAGTTTTTGTGTGAAGGCTTGCACTTTGTCTGCAAGGAGCAAAATATGAGTTTCGCGGCCTTGCAAAGACAGGTTGAGGCCATTCAAGCGGTCAAATATATCGACCAAATAGGACAGAGACGCAAGCCACATAGTGTCATCCAGATGCTTCGCCAGATCTGATTTGATTTCTGTCAAAAACCACTTCACCTCCTCTCGCAGCTCATACAACCGCTGTAACACCCGCCCCCTGGAGAGCCAGCGAACTTCAGTGTGCAGAAGCAGCTGTTCGTGCATCTCCTGGCAGAGGACCCCAAACAAGCGAGAGTTTAGCGGCCGTGATTTTATGAGATTTATTATTTTGACGGATTGGTTCAGCACAGAGTCAAAGAGAACCGGCATTTTTTTAGCAGCTAGTGCTTCGCGATGGACCATGCAGTGTGTCCATTTCACAAGTGGAGCTACTTGCTGAACGCGAGCAGCTAGGCCACGCTCACGCCCCGTCATTGCCTGCGCACCATCCGTGCATAGGCCAACGCATCGGTCCCAAGCCAAACCATTTTCGCGGATAAAAATGTCAAGGACATTGAAAATGGCTTCTCCTGTAGTGTGTGACTGAAGAGGCCGGCAAAACAGGACATCCTCCTCAATCACCTTGTCCCGCAGATACCTGACATAGGTGAGGAGCTGTGCCTGCCCAGCAACATCAGTGGATTCGTCCAGCTGCAGCGCGTAGTAAGGACTCTTTTTTACGAACTCTATCAGTTGCTCTCTGATATCGTTGGACATGTCTACAATTCTCCTAGCGACTGTGTCATTGGACAGTGGTACTGCACCGAGTTTGGCTGCTGCACTATCGCCTATCATTATTCTGCACATGTCTTGCGCTGCCGGCAAAATGAGAGTCTCTGCGATTGTATGCGGTTTACCCAGTTTACCGATCCTTTTGGCCACTACATACGATGCCTCCAAACACTGTTTAGACACAGTGCTGTGCACTGAAATGGTTGCCTGTTGCTGATGGAGGCCATCAAGCTTTCTTTTAAAATATTCGGCCGGTTTATTTTTAATGCCAGCATGCTTTGTTTCGAGGTGTCTTTTTAATTTGCAGGGCTTCATACTGTCATTTGCCAGCACCTCGGCACATACGACACACTGAGGTCTCAGTTCAGCCATGACTGTAAACCCAAACTGCAGGTATGCTTCATCGTACTTGCGAAGCTTTTTTGCAGCTGGTGGTGCGTCGGTTGGCTTGTTGGTCCTCACAAGAAATTTCTCCATTTTAATTTGTTTTCAATAAAGTTTAGCTAAACTATAGGCAATATGTAACTGTGTGTGGTGTATGTTGAGAGACATATCAGGGGCTAATCAGTCAGGACTTAGGCACAATCTTTCATTAAACCAAACAAAATAATTATTTTGCAGACAATTCAGATTTTATTTGAATTCTTAACGATTGTAGTGTGTGTGTGTGTGTGTGTGTGTGTGTGTGTGTGTGTGTGTGTGGTGTGTGTGTGTGTGTGTGTGTGTGTGTGTGTGTGTGTGTGTGTGTGTGTGTGTGTGTGTGTGAATCGTTTGGGTAGTTAGCTAAGTAGCTACTGCCTAGCAGTTTAACAAAATTACTGGCTAGGGCTGAGATATGATCTAATCTTAAAGAATGTTTCTGGGTTTAGTCTTTAAAAAGACTGTTGGGGTTTGTGTAGTAAAGGCCTATGTAAATCGAGATTGATAACAGACTAGCGAGAGCTGGCACAAGTGAACTTGGCAAGAGACTAGACTAGAGTGAATGGAGAGCTATGTCGTGAGTCAATTTAAATGCAGTGATTTATTTTTGTGTGAGAGTGAGTGAACATTTACACCCCGCTCTGTAAGTCAAGGCGGGAACGGCGGCGACCATGCGCATGCGCGATTCATTTGCAGCCTGGACGCAGAGGGGTGTGTGTCTCCTTTCTGCTCTGACTGCAGGCTGGGACTGCTGCGCGAGGTTACTGAGAGACTGACCGCCTGTGAGTGTCAGGCTCACAGAAGGTACAGACGAGATGGTAAGTTAATATAATATAAAGTTTATTGCAGGATGGAATCACAGCCGGACATAACAGGTAAGAATTAGATTATATGGAAACATGTAACAAGCTTAGCTGAATGAGTAATGTCCTTTTCTTTCTTGCAGGTAGAAGGTGTGCAGTCACTCTGAGGTTTCGACGGATCCAGAAGGATATGGAACAGGTAGGTAGCAGGTGGGTAGAAGGTGAGTCTGTGAGTCATGGAATGACGAGACCAGACAAGTGACTGCAGTGAAGGTGAGTGTTAAATAGTGCATGTGGGTGATGGGACACAGGTGACGGTGATTAAAACTCAGGTGACAGTGATCGGGGGAGTGTCCGACTGGGTGATTGGGAATGAGTGGGCGGTGATGGTGATCGTGACGTGGATGGAATCCTGACAGTACCCCCTCCTCCCGAGGCGGCTCTTGACGCTTGAGAGGGGCGCTGCTGGCGGCGAGGTCTACCACGACCCCTGGGAGCGGGACGATCCGGATGATCATTGTGGAATTGGACGAGAAGAGCAGGGTCCAGGATGTCTTCACGAAGTACCCACGATCGTTCCTCTGGCCCGTAGTCCTCCCAGTCAACCAAATACTCCAGCCTGGGACCTCGCCGCCGGGAATCCAGGATGGAGCGGATTCTGTAGATGGGCTCATCCTCTACAGGGATGGGAGGAGGAGGTACATCCGTGGGAAGGTTATCTGCGGGGACAGGAATGACAGGGTCAGTGAAGGGTTTGAGTAAGGACACATGGAAAGAAGGTGAGATTCTGTAATGCCGGGGAAGATTCGATCCTGTAGGTGACTTCGTTCAACTGCCTCTGGATGGTGAAAGGTCCAATGAATCGAGGACTCAACTTACGGCAAGGCAGACGGAGACGAATGTCCCGAGTCGACAACCACACTTTCTGACCTGGTTGATATAAGGGAGTGTCGAGTCGATGACGGTCAGCTTGTTCCTTGTGTCTCCGAACTGCCTGCTGTAGATGCACGTGAGCTGAGTCCCATACCCCCTCGCTCTGATGGAACCAGAAGTCGACAGCTGGAACCTCTGAGGGCTCACCCGACCAAGGAAAGAGTGGAGGTTGATATCCAAGGACACACTGGAAGGGGGTGAGCCCGGTGGAGTTTTGCCGCAGGGAGTTTTGAGCATACTCCGCCCAGGGGAGGAAACGGTTCCAGCTGTCTTGGTACTGGTGGCAATACGTCCGCAGGTAACGACCGATCTCCTGGATCTTACGCTCAGTCTGTCCATTCGTCTGCGGATGGTAGCCGGAAGAAAGGCTGATGGTGACCCCGAGGAGTCTGAAGAAGGCTTGCCATACTCGTGAGATGAACTGTGGTCCCCGATCTGAGACGATATCTTCAGGGATACCAAAGTTGCGGAAGACATGGTGGAATAGAGCTTCTGCTGTTTCTAATGCAGTCGGGAGTCCAGGTAAAGGGATCAGTTTGCATCCTTTAGAGAATCGATCCACTGCCACTAGAACACAGGTGAAGCCTTCAGAGTTGGGTAAGTCAGTCATGAAATCAATCCCAATGTGAGACCATGGTCGTCTGGGGAGCGGCAACGGCACCAGTTTACCTTCTGGAAGTCTCCTCTGTGTGTTGCTAATGGCACAGACTGAGCACCCGCGGACAAACCTGGAGACATCTCTGGCGATGGATGGCCACCAGTACCGTTGACTGAGGAGCGAGAGGGTACGCTTGCTACCCGGATGTCCAGAGCCCAGAACTGAGTGCGCTGAGTCCAGAAGGGGAGTCCGAAGATGAAGAGGCACGAAGATACGCCCTTCTGGACCTCCCGGCGGAGCGGGTTGGCGAGCAATATCTTGGTTGATCTGTTGGTCAATCTCCCAGACGATGGGACTGAGGATTACGGCTGGAGGGAGGATGGGTTCTGAACGAACATCTTCTACAGAGGGATGATAGAGTCGAGACAGGGCGTCCGCCTTGCAGTTCTTGCTGCCAGGACGATAAGATACCGTGAAGTTGAAACGGGTGAAAAACAGAGCCCAGCGGGCCTGTCGGGGATTCAGTCTTTTAGCTTCTCGGAGGTACTCCAAATTTCGATGGTCAGTGATTACTGTGAATTGGTGATTTGCTCCCTCCAGCCAGTGCCTCCACTCCTCAAGAGCCAGTTTGATGGCCAGCAGTTCCCGATTGCCGATGTCATAATTCCGCTCCGCCGGGGACAGCTTCCTGGAGAAGAAGGCGCATGGAAGGAGTTGGGACGTCTCACCCTGCCGCTGAGATAATACAGCTCCCACTCCAGTGGAAGATGCGTCTACTTCGACAACAAATGGGAGATCCGGATTGGGATGGCTGAGAATGGGTGCCGTAGTGAAGATCTTTTTCAACTGTTGGAAGGCCTGGATAGCATCTGGGGACAAGGACAGAGACTTGGGCCGACCTTTGAGAGCAGAGGTGAGGGGAGCACTGATCATACTGTAGTTTCTGATAAATCTTCGGTAGAAGTTTGCGAAACCAAGGAAGCGTTGGAGTTCTTTGATGGATTTGGGTTGTGGCCAGTTCTGAATGGATTCCACCTTCCTCTGGTCCATCTGTACTCCTTTTTGGGAGATCACATACCCTAGGAAGTGGACGGTGGAGGTGTGGAACTCGCATTTCTCCAACTTCAAATACAACTGATGTTCTCTTAGTTTTTCCAGAACTTGAATGACATGCTGACGATGTTCTGCCAGGGATGAGGAGTAGATGAGTATGTCATCAATATAGACCACCACAAAGCGATTGAGGAACTCACGGAGTACTTCGTTCATGTACCCCTGAAAGACAGCAGGAGCGTTGGCCAATCCGAAGGGCATAACTTGATATTCATAGTGGCCAGTAGGGGTCACAAAGGCGGTCTTCCACTCATCGCCTCGTTGAATACGGATCAGGTTATATGCACTCCTTAGGTCGAACTTAGAGAAAATGCGAGCTCCACGTAGCTGTTCCAGGGCGGCAGGAACCAGAGGAAGGGGATAACTGAATTTGACGGTTTGGGAATTGAGGTGACGATAGTCAATGCACGGCCGCAAGCCTCCGTCCTTCTTGGCCACGAAGAAGAAGCTCGAAGCGGCAGGGAGGTAGATGGTCGAATGAACTGTTGGTTGAGTGCTTCTTCCACATACTCCTCCATGGCCTTCTGTTCCGGGATGGACAGAGGGTAGATACGACCTTTGCGAAGGGTAGCTCCGGGTAGCAAGTCGATTGCGCAGTCCCATGGCCGGTGTGGTGGTAATTTGGTTGCCAGTTGCTTGCTGAAAACATCCTGGAACGCCCGGTACTCCACTGGGATCTCGACCTGACTCTGAACCTCGGGGCTCTCTACTGAAGTGGAAAAGACTGGAATCTTTGACTCGACCGCTACGGGCGTGGATTGAAGAGAAGGGTTTTTCTGAATGGACTCGAGACAGGAATGATGACAGTTCTCACCCCACTGGAGTACTTCACCAGTTGCCCAGTGGAGTACTGGCTGGTGTTGGATTAGCCACGGGCGTCCCAGGACGATGTCTGCGGTGGACTCCTCCAGCACCATAAATGAGATCTCCTCCGAGTGTAAGCATCCGATTTGAAGAGTGAGAGTGGGAGTAAAGTGACGAATACGCCCTCTTCCTAATGGCTTGCCTTGGATGGTTTGTATACGCAGGTCTTCGGATAAGCGTCGTTGACGGATGTTCAGTTTTTGAAAGAAATGGCTGGAGATGAAGTTCCCCGCAGAACCTGAGTCAACGAGGGCTTGCGCTGGGAGACAGACACAAGGGGTCAGGATATGCACTCTGGTACGTGTCAAATGTTCAATCCGTGGAGCAAGGTGGATGACACTTACCGCTTGCCGCGGTGGACGTACTGGGCAGGAACTGATGAGGTGCTTATCAGAGGCGCAGTATAGACAGAGTGAATGTTGTACTCGGCGCTGTCTCTCAGCCGCGGATAGATGGGTGGAGTCCACTTCCATGGGTATGGGTGCTGGAGGAGTGGTGGATGAGACTGGAGGCGGAGAACTGACAGTGGGTTCGCTCAGGGTGCAGGCAGTGAGACGCTGAGAAATCCGAAGTGATAGTTGAATCAGGTTTTCCAGACCCGTGCTGTCATCATATACAACCAGCTGATAGCGCGTCTTTGAGTTCAACCCATGACGGAAGGCAGCGATCAAAGCACTCTCGTTCCAGCCGCAGGAAGCGGCGAGTGTGCGGAACTGCAGAGCATATGCGCTCACGGATGAATTCCCTTGACGAAGATTGAACAATTGGTCATGAATGGACAGTTCGGACACAGCTTGCTCGAATACCTCTCTAAAGTGTTGTTTGAAATCGTCGAAAGACTTAATCACAGGAGAATTAGAATCCCACAAGGATCTGGCCCACCGAAGCGCTGGACCTGACAGCAGTGAAATCAGAAAGGCCACACGGGCTTCGTCAGTGCGGAACTGATGTTCATTCATTGTGATGTAAAGCGATACTTGCAACAGAAACCCACTGCAGTTCTCCGCCTCTCCAGAGAATGTCGCTGGCCGGGCTATGGGACTCGCGGAGGCAGTGAACGAAGCAGCAGGTAAATGCGGAAGTGATGGTGGTGGAGGATTCGCTTCATCGGCTGGTGGTTGACGGAGTGGGGGATCCTCTTCGATCTCCGGCTGGTTCTGCATTTTACTGGTCTGGTCTTCTGTCAGGCTCACAGAAGGTACAGACGAGATGGTAAGTTAATATAATATAAAGTTTATTGCAGGATGGAATCACAGCCGGAGATAAGAGGTAAGAATTAGATGATATGGAAACATGTAACAAGCTTAGCTGAATGAGTAATGTCCTTTTCTTTCTTGCAGGTAGAAGGTGTGCAGTCACTCTGAGGTTTCGACGGATCCAGAAGGATATGGAACAGGTAGGTAGCAGGTGGGTAGAAGGTGAGTCTGTGAGTCATGGAATGACGAGACCAGACAAGTGACTGCAGTGAAGGTGAGTGTTAAATAGTGCATGTGGGTGATGGGACACAGGTGACGGTGATTAAAACTCAGGTGACAGTGATCGGGGGAGTGTCCGACTGGGTGATTGGGAATGAGTGGGCGGTGATGGTGATCGTGACGTGGATGGAATCCTGACAGTGAGTGCCTTTGGACGGGAGAGGGGCTCATGGCAGCACCCGCTGCTCGTTGAGCACAGTAGGCCTAACTGCAGAGTGATTCGTGCTTTCGAGTCTCCAAACACCACAAAAGTCTCCAAAAACACCAGTAAAAGTCGCTGGATATTTTGACAAAAAAAAAAAAGGAGGATGTTTTATTGTTGTTTATTTATTAACAACATAAATGTATTTAAACATGTTTGTGTGTGCATGGCTGCGTGCGTGTGAGCATTTCACAAAAACTAAAAGAAAGCTTTAACTGTAGCCTATATTCTGACTAGTTTATTCGTTTATATATATACTATATATAACTAAATACGACTTCACGTTTTATACGTTTGCAGGCAGCCTCTGAAACTTCCATCCGTCATAAAAATTAATTCGGGTGGTTCGATTTTCTGCATTTTTCGCCTCCGTAGGAAATATTTTGAGGGGTTTTGACAATATTGAGAGACACCTGACGAATATGAAAAAAACTAATACGACAGTTTCGGACTCAAAATCTGGTGTTTTATATATTTATAACATTTGAATACAGTTCAGCAACATACATCACATGACCTGACGACCAAGAGAGCTGACAATTGACCATCACTTAATTTACCATCACCTCACGATTGAAAATAATGTTACCCTGATTTCATATGACAGTTCAACAAACAAGTTAATAATATTAAGTCACTTACATTTTAGACGAAATAATGACTGTTTTGGTATATTTTAGCAGCGAAAATAGATCCGATGAATCCAAACAAAGATCACAGCATGGCGCATCGCACAGCAACACTCAATCGTGTTTTGAATGATTCAGTGTTTTGAACGAATCGGTTGAGTCAAAGATTCAATGACCCATTCACAAACATCTGTCTCATTCTTGATGAATTGGCCGTTTAAAACGAATCTTTTGAATGAACGACTCAATGACTCGCTTAATAAAACCGCTTATCACCTGCATTTGCGCTCACTATCGACAAAACAATCAAATTTGTTCAAAACTTTTTTTTTAAAATCAGTCCAAACACATTTTAATTTTTATTCAGGAGTTATGTATATACAAAACTTTAACTTTTTATGAAAGTAGTTTAGTGATAAAAAAAAAGTGCAAATTTTTTTTTTTCCAGTTTTTTTCCACTCCCATCCTGTAGCCTACTCGCGCCCCCCCGGGAGAGTGTCGGCGCCCCCCCCGGGGGGGCGCGCCCCACCGGTTGAGAACCACTGCTCTACCTCATCCTCTTCCTCATCCTCTACCTCACCCTCTTTCTCATCCTCTCCCTCATCCTCTTCCTCATCCTCTACCTCACCCTCTTTCTCATCCTCTCCCTCATCCTCTTCCTCATCCTCTACCTAATCCTCTTCCTCATCCTCTTCTTCATCCTCTATCTCACCCTCTTCCTCATCATCTTCCTCATCCTCTTCCTCTACCTCATCCTCGTCCTCATCATCTTCCTCATCCTCTTCTTCATCCTCTTCCTCACCCTCTTCCTCATCCTCTTCCTTATCCTCTACCTCACCCTCTTCCTCATCCTCTTCCTCATCCTCTTCCTCACCCTCTTCCTCATCCTCTTCCTCATCCTCTTCCTAATCATATTCCTCATCCTCTTCTTCATCCTCTACCTCACCCTCTTTCTCATCCTCTACCTAATCCTCTCCCTCATCCTCTACCTCACCCTCTTTCTCATCCTCTCCCTCATCCTCTTCCTCATCCTCTTCCTCATCCTCTACCTAATCCTCTTCCTCATCCTCTTCTTCATCCTCTACCTCACACTCTTTCTCATCCTCTACCTCACCCCTTCTTCATCCTCTACCTAATCCTCTTCCTCATCCTCTACCTAATCCTCTTCCTCATCCTCTTCTTCATCCTCTACCTCACCCTCTTTCTCATCCTCTCCCTCATCCTCTTCCTCATCCTCTACCTCACCTCTTTCTTCATCCTCTACCTAATCCTCTTCCTCATCCTCTTCTTCATCCTCTTTCTCATCCTCTACCTCACCCTCTTCCTCATCCTCTTCTTCATCCTCTTCCTCATCCTCTGCCTCACCCTCTTACTCATCCTCTTCCTCATCCTCTTCTTCATCCTCTACCTCACCCTCTTTCTCATCCTCTCCCTCATCCTCTTCCTCATCCTCTACCTCACCCTCTTCTTCATCCTCTACCTAATCCTCTTCCTCATCCTCTTCTTCATCCTCTTTCTCATCCTCTACCTCACCCTCTTCCTCATCCTCTTCTTCATCCTCTTCCTCATCCTCTGCCTCACCCTCTTACTCATCCTCTTCCTCATCCTCTTCCTCTTCTTCATCCTCTTCCTCATCCTCTTCATCCTCTACCTAATCCTCTTCCTCATCCTCTTCTTCATCCTCTACCTCACCCTCTTCTTCATCCTCTTCCTCTTCTTCATCCTCTTCCTCATCCTCTACCTCACCCTCTTCCTCATCCTCTTCTTCATCCTCTTCCTCATCCTCTACCTCACCCTCTTCCTCATCCTCTTCTTCATCCTCTACCTAATCCTCATCCTCTTCCTCATCCTCGCCCTCTTCCTCATCCTCTATCTAATCCTTTTCTTCATCCTCATCCTCATCTTCTACCCAATCCTCATCCTCTTCCTCATTCTCACCCTCTTCCTTATCCTCTTCCTCATTCTCACCCTCTTCCTCATCCTCATTCTCACCCTCTTCCTCATCCTCATTCTCACCCTCTTCCTCATCCTCACCCTCTTCCTCTTCCTCCTCTGCCTCTCAGATGGTTTCCATCCATTGTCCATAAAATTCAGTGCATCTGTGCACTCTGAACTGGCTTATATT
This sequence comes from Chrosomus eos, assembly GCA_036326025.1. Taxonomy (NCBI): domain Eukaryota; kingdom Metazoa; phylum Chordata; class Actinopteri; order Cypriniformes; family Leuciscidae; genus Chrosomus; species Chrosomus eos. Next base: position 37,797,706 of record CM070837.1, on the reverse strand, counting down.
TCATACAGCTGGTTTGATCGCATCATTAAAAACAAGTGTGAAAGAGTAATTTTTAAAACTTCACAGTTATTGTTAAAACTTCAGTTATTGTTAAAGTTACTGAACTGGCCTTAAGACAATTAATATTTAGTTTCACCTGTAAACACACAGAAACACACGAAAGCCTGAGTAATTATTAAAACAGTTTAATGAATCAACCCTAACCCTAACCCTAACCCTCATCCTCTTCCTCATCCTCTTCCTCATCCTCTACCTAATCCTCTTCCTCATCCTCTTCTTCATCCTCTACCTCACACTCTTTCTCATCCTCTACCTCACCCTCTTCTTCATCCTCTACCTAATCCTCTTCCTCATCCTCTACCTAATCCTCTTCCTCATCCTCTTCTTCATCCTCTACCTCACCCTCTTTCTCATCCTCTCCCTCATCCTCTTCCTCATCCTCTACCTCACCCTCTTCTTCATCCTCTACCTAATCCTCTTCCTCATCCTCTTCTTCATCCTCTTTCTCATCCTCTACCTCACCCTCTTCCTCATCCTCTTCTTCATCCTCTTCCTCATCCTCTGCCTCACCCTCTTACTCATCCTCTTCCTCATCCTCTTCCTCTTCTTCATCCTCTACCTCACCCTCTTTCTCATCCTCTCCCTCATCCTCTTCCTCATCCTCTACCTCACCCTCTTCATCCTCTACCTAATCCTCTTCCTCATCCTCTTCTTCATCCTCTTTCTCATCCTCTACCTCACCCTCTTCCTCATCCTCTTCTTCATCCTCTTCCTCATCCTCTGCCTCACCCTCTTACTCATCCTCTTCCTCATCCTCTTCCTCTTCTTCATCCTCTTCCTCATCCTCTTCTTCATCCTCTACCTAATCCTCTTCCTCATCCTCTTCTTCATCCTCTACCTCACCCTCTTCTTCATCCTCTTCCTCTTCTTCATCCTCTTCCTCATCCTCTACCTCACCCTCTTCCTCATCCTCTTCTTCATCCTCTTCCTCATCCTCTACCTCACCCTCTTCCTCATCCTCTTCTTCATCCTCTACCTAATCCTCATCCTCTTCCTCATCCTCGCCCTCTTCCTCATCCTCTATCTAATCCTTTTCTTCATCCTCTTCCTCATCCTCATCTTCTACCCAATCCTCATCCTCTTCCTCATTCTCACCCTCTTCCTTATCCTCTTCCTCATTCTCACCCTCTTCCTCATCCTCATTCTCACCCTCTTCCTCATCCTCACCCTCTTCCTCTTCCTCCTCTGCCTCTCAGATGGTTTCCATCCATTGTCCATAAAATTCAGTGCATCTGTGCACTCTGAACTGGCTTATATTTCATACAGCTGGTTTGATCGCATCATTAAAAACAAGTGTGAAAGAGAATTTTTAAAACTTCACAGTTATTGTTAAAACTTCAGTTATTGTTAAAGTTACTGAACTGGCCTTAAGACAATTAATATTTAGTTTCACCTGTAAACACACAGAAACACACGAAAGCCTGAGTAATTATTAAAACAGTTTAATGAATCATCATTTAGGTATTTAAGCTAGTTTACAACAGGAAATATATTTATTAATCCATTTATTTCACATTATACAGAGCGGCTGTCGCTTCGCAAATTTAAATGCGTCTAAGAGTGTATGAAAATGAGTCTGAAATGAGAAACCGAACTCAAACTTTATAATCACACAAACTAAAGAAGAAAACACTTTGGTTAAATGTTGTAGACCGAGCACAGTGCATTATGGGTCGCTGTAGCATACAGCAAGATGTTTGTATGGGCAGAGAGGTGGATTGTGGGAAGTTTTGGCTCAGAGAAGTGCAGTGTTAAAGCCCCATTGATTCAGATCACCTGAATCTGTATGTCCAGCTGTAGAATAATAATAATAAAATAAATAATAATACTCATCAACACACACACACACACACACACACACACACACACACACACACACACACACACACACACACACACACACACACACATTTACACACGCACACACACACACTCTCACACACACACAACACACACACACACACACACACACACACACACACACCACACACACACACACACACACACACACACACACACACACACACACACTCTCACAACACACACACACACATGCATGTTCTCTCCCTGTGCAGTTTAAAGTGTGTATTATATGTAAACAGTAGCCCTATAGAAACACCTCACAATGAGAGAGGTGTGTGAGTAGTGGTGTGAGTGTGTGTGTGTGTGTGTGTGTGTGTGTGTGTGTGTGTGTGTGTGTGTGTTAGTAAAGTGCTCAGTGCTCATGTCTATATTGCCTCAGACATTGTGTTACACTCACTGAGCTCACAATCGCTATAGAAACCACCAAATACCTTCATCATCATCATTAGAAGCATCTCACACACACACACACACACAAACACACGTTAAGGCTAGTTCACACATGTTTTCGCTCTGTCGCTGTTTTAGCAGTCCGAACCAACGATGAACTGTTGCCATGGCGAAGTGGTAAGCGTCCCCGCCCACTCCAGACTGAAATATTATCTGGCGCATATTTACATGTGGATTATGGATGAGCTGATGGTGTGAATCTGCAGATTGTCTGGTGACGGTGTTTACAGTCCTCTCTCGCTGGGATCCATATGTATGGGCCGGAATGTTCCTCCATCACAGACTTCACACGGTGGTAGATCTCCTCGAAGCTGTCTCCCTCCACCATCGCTACACAACACAACAACACAATAATTATAATCATCTCCTTGAAGCTGTCGCCCTCCACCATCGCTACACAACACAACAACACAATCATTATAATCATCTCCTCGAAGCTCTCGCCCTCCACCATCGCTACACAACACAACAACACAATCATTATAATCATCTCCTCGAAGCTCTCGCCCTCCACCATCGCTACACAACACAACAACACAATCATTATAATCATCTCCTTGAAGCTGTCGCACTCCACCATCGCTACACAACACAACAACACAATCATTATAATCATCTCCTCGAAGCTGTCGCCCTCCACCATCGCTACACAACACAACAACACAATCATTATAATCATCTCCTTAAAGCTGTCGCCCTCCACCATCGCTACACAACACAACAACACAATCATTATAATCATCTCCTCGAAGCTGTCGCCCTCCACCATCGCTACACAACACAACACAATCATTATAATCATCTCCTCGAAGCTGTCGCCCTCCACCATCGCTACACAACACAACAACACAATCATTATAATCATCTCCTCGAAGCTGTCGCCCTCCACCATCGCTACACAACACAACAACACAATCATTATAATCATCTCCTCGAAGCTGTCGCCCTCCACCATCGCTACACAACACAACAACACAATCATTATAATCATCTCCTCGAAGCGTCGCCACTCCAACCATCGACTACACAACACAACAACACAATCATTTATAATCATCTCCTCAAGCTGTCGCCCTCCACCATCGCTACACAAACACAACAACCAATCATTATAATCATCTCCTCGAAGCTCTCGCCCTCCACCATCGCTACACAACACAACAATAAAATCATTATAATCATCTCCTCGAAGCTGTCGCCTCCACCATCGCTACACAACACAACAACAATCATTATAATCATTCTCCTCGAAGCTGTCGCCCTCCACCATCGCTACAAACACAACACAACAATCATTATAATCATCTCCTCGAAGCTTCGCCCTCCACCATCGCTACACATACACAACAATAAATCATTATAATCTTCCTCGAAGCTGTCGCCCTCCACCATCGCTACACAACACACAACACAATCATTATAATCATCTCCTCGAAGCTGTCGCCCTCCACCATCGCTACACAACACAACAACACAATCATTATAATCATCTCCTCGAAGCTCTCGCCCTCCACCATCGCTACACAACACAACAACACAATCATTATAATCATCTCCTCGAAGCTGTCGCCCTCCACCATTCGCTACACAACACAACAACACAATCATTATAATCATCTCTCGAAGCTTCGCCCTCCACCATCGCTACACAACACAACAACACAATCATTATAATCATCTCCTCGAAGCTGTCGCCCTCCACCATCGCTACACAACACACACACAATCATTATAATCATCTCCTCGAAGCTGTCGCCCTCCACCATCGCTACACAACACAACAACACAATCATTATAATCATCTCCTCGAAGCTGTCGCCCTCCACCATCGCTACACAACACAACAACAAATCATTATATATCATCTCCTCGAAGCTGGTCGCCCCCACCATCGCTACACAACACAACAACAACAATCATTATAATCATCTCCTCGAAGCTGTCGCCCTCCACCATCGTCACACACACACAACACAATCATTATAATCATCTCTCGAAGCTTCGCCCTCACCATCGCTACACAACACAACAAAAAATCATTATAATCATCTCCTCGAAGCTGTCGCCCTCCACCATCGCTACACAACACACACAACACAATCATTATAATCATCTCCTCAAAGCTGTCGCCCTCCACCATCGCTACACAAACAACAAAACACAATCATTATAATCATCTCCTCGAAGCTCTCGCCCCTCACCATCGCTACACAACACAACAAAAAATCATTATAATCATCTCCTCGAAGCTGTCGCCCTCCACCATCGCTACACACACAACAACACAATCATTATAATCATCTCCTGAAGCTGTCGCCCTCCACCATCGCTACACAACACAACAACACAATCATTATAATCATCTCCTCGAAGCTCTCGCCCTCCACCATCGCTACACAACACAACATAAAAATCATTATAATCATCTCCTCGAAGCTGTCGCCCTCCACCATTCGCTACACAAACACAACAACACAATCATTATAATCATCTCCTCAAAGCTCTCGCCCTCCACCATCGCTACAAACACAACAACACAATCATTATAATCATCTCCTCGAAGCTGTCGCCCTCCACCATCGCTACAACAACACAAAAACACAATCATTATAATCATCTCCTCAACTCTCGCCTCAACCATCGCTACACAACCAACACACAATCATTATAATCATCTCCTCGAACTTCGCCTCCACCATCGCTACATCAACACAACAACACATCATTATAATCATCTCCTCGAAACTCTCGCCCTCCACCATCGCTACACAACACAACAAACAATCATTATATATCATCTCCTCGAACCTCTCGCCCTCCACCATCGCTACACAACACAACAACACAATCATTATAATCATCTCCTCAAGCTGTCGCCCTCCACCATCGCTACACAACACAACAACAAATCATTATAATATCTCCTCGAAGCTGTCGCCCTCCACCATCGCTACACAACACAACAACACAATCATTATAATCATCTCCTCAAGCTGTCGCCCCATTCCCAAAAACTTCCTCAGCTCACAACACAACACAACAATCATTATAATCATCTCCTCAACTCTCGCCCTCCACCATCGCTACACACCAACAACACAATCATTATAATCATCTCCTCAAAGCTTCGCCCTCCACCATCGCTACACAACACAACAACACAATCATTATAATCATCTCCTCGAAGCTGTCGCCCTCCACCATCGCTACACAAACACAACACAATCATTATAATCATCTCCTCGAAGCTTCGCCCTCCACCATCGCTACACAACACACACAAATCAATCATTATAATCATCTCCTCGAAGCTGTCGCCTCCACCATCGCTACACAACACAACAACACAATCATTATAATCATCTCCTCGAAGCTGTCGCCCTCCACCATCGCTACACAACACAACAACACAATCATTTATAATCATCTCCTCGAAGCTGTCGCCCTCCACCATCGCTACACAACACAACAACACAATCATTATAATCATCTCCTCGAAGCTGTCGCCCTCACCATCGCTACACAACACAACAACACAATCATTATAATCATCTCTCGAAGCTCGTCGCCCTTCACCATCGCTACACAACACAACAACACAATCATTATAATCATCTCCTCGAAGCTGTCGCCCTTCACCATCGCTACATAACACAACAAACACAATCATTATATATCATCTCCTCGAAGCTCTTCGCCTCTTCACCATCGCTACACAACACAACACACATATTATATCATCTCCTCGAAGTGTCGCCCTCCACCATCGCTACACAACACAACAACACAATCATTATAATCATCTCCTCGAAGCTCTCGCCCTCCACCATCGCTACACAACACAACAACACAATCATTATAATCATCTCCTCGAAGCTGTCGCCCTCCACCATCGCTACAACACAACAACACAATCATTATAATCATCTCCTCGAAGCTCTCGCCCTCCACCATCGCTACACAACACAACAACACAATCATTATAATCATCTCCTCGAAGCTGTCGCCCTCACCATCGCTACACAACACAACAACACAATCATTATAATCATCTCCTCGAAGCTCTCGCCCTCCACCATCGCTACACAACACAACAACACAATCATTATAATCATCTCCTCGAAGCTGTCGCCCTCCACCATCGCTACACAACACAACAACACAATCATTATAATCATCTCTCGAAGCTGTCGCCCTCCACCATCGCTACACAACACAACAACAAATCATTATAATCATCTCCTCGAAGCTGTCGCCCTCCACCATCGCTACACAACACAACAACACAATCATTATAATCATCTCCTCGAAGCTGTCGCCCTCCACCATCGCTACACAACACAACAACACAATCATTATAATCATCTCCTCGAAGCTGTCGCCCTCCACCATCGCTACACAACACAACAACACAATCATTATAATCATCTCCTCGAAGCTGTCGCCCTCCACCATCGCTACACAACACAACAACACAATCATTATAATCATCTCCTCGAAGCTTCGCCCTCCACCATCGCTACACAACACAACAACACAATCATTATAATCATCTCCTCGAAGCTCTCGCCCTCCACCATCGCTACATAAACACAACAACACAATCATTATAATCATCTCCTCGAAGCTCTCGCCTCCACATCGCTACACAACACAACAACACAATCATTATAATCATCTCCTCGAAGCTGTCGCCCTCCACCATCGCTACACAACAAACAACAAAATCATTATAATCATCTCCTCGAAACTTCGCCCTCCACCATCGCTACACAACACAACAACACAATCATTATAATCATCTCCTCGAAGCTCTCGCCTCCACCATCGCTACACAACACAACAACACAATCATTATAATCATCTCCTCGAAGCTTCGCCCTCCACCATCGCTACACAACACAACAACACAATCATTATAATCATCTCTCGAAGCTGTCGCCCTCCACCATCGCTACAAAACAACAAACAATCATTATAATCATCTCCTCGAAGCTGTCGCCCTCCACCATCGCTACACAACACAACAAACACAATCATTATAATCATCTCCTCGAAGCTTCGCCCTCCACCATCGCTACACAATCAACAACAACACAATCATTATATCATCTCTCGAAGCTGTCGCCCTCCACCATCGCTACACAACACAACTAACAATCATTATAATCATCTCCTCGAAGCTGTCGCCCTCCACCTCGCTACAAACACAACAACACAATCATTATAATCATCCCTTCGAAGCTGTCGCCCTCCACCATCGCTACACAACACAACAACACAATCATTATAATCATCTCCTCGAAGCTCGCCCTCCACCATCGCTACACAACACAACAATCAAATCATTATAATCATCTCCTCGAAGCTCTCGCCCTCCACCATCGCTACACAACACAACAAAAATCATTATAATCATCTCCTCGAAGCTGTCGCCCTCCACCATCGCTACACAACACAACAACACAATCATTATAATCATCTCCTCGAAGCTGTCGCCTCCACCATCGCTACACAACACAATAACACAATCATTATATCATCTCCTCGAACTCTCGCCCTCACCATCGCTACAAACACAACAACACAATCATTATAATCATCTCCTCGAACCTTCGCCCTCCACCATCGCTACACAACACAACACAATCATATAATCATCTCCTCGAAGCTCTCGCCCTTCACCATCGCTACACAACACAACAACACATCATTATAATCATCTCTCGAAGTGTCGCCCCTCACCATCGCTCACAACACAACAACACAATCATTATAATCATCTCCTCGAAGCTTCGCTCGCCCTTCACCATCGCTACAAACACAACAACACAATCATTATAATCATCTCCTCGAAGCTGTCGCCCTCACCATCGCTACACAACACAACAACACAATCATTATAATCATCTCTCGAAGCTGCGCCCTCCACCATCGCTACACAACACAACAACACAATCATTATAATCATCTCCTCGAAGCTGTCGCCCCTCCACCATCGCTACACAACACAACAACACAATCATTATAATCATCTCCCAAACTGTCGCCCTCCACCATCGCTACACAACACAACAACACAATCATTTAATCATCTCCTCGAAGCTTCGCCCTCCACCATCGCTACACAACACAACAACACAATCATTATTACATCTCCTCGAAGCTGTCGCCCTCCACCATCGCTACACAACACAACAACACAATCATTATAATCATCTCTCGAAGCTGTCGCCCTCCACCATCGCTACAAACACAACAAACAATCATTATAATCATCTCCTCGAAGCTCTCGCCCTCCACCATCGCTACACAACACAACAACACAATCATTATAATCATCTCCTCAAAGCTCTCGCCCTCACCATCGCTACACAACACAACAAACAATCATTATAATCATCTCCTCGAAGCTGTCGCCCTCCACCATCGCTACACAACACAACACAAACAATCATTATAATCATCTCCTCGAAGCTGTCGCCCTCCACCATCGCTACACAACACAACAACACAATCATTATATATCATCTCCTCGAAGCTGTCGCCCTCCACCATCGCTACACAACACAACACAATCATTATATCATTCCTCGAAGCTGTCGCCCTCCACCATCGCTACACAACACAACAACAAATCATTATAATCATCTCCTCGAAGCTGTCGCCCTCCACCATCGCTACACAAACACAACAACACAATCATTATAATATCTCCTCGAAGCTCTCGCCCTCCACCATCGCTACACAACACACAATAACAATCTTATATATCATCTCTCGAAGCTGTCGCCCTCCACCATCGCTACTACAAACAAACAACAATCATAACATCTTAATCATCTCCTCGAACTTCGCCCTCACCATCGCTACACAACACAACAACACAATCATTATAATCATTCCTCGAAGCTGTCGCCCTCACCATCCTACAAACACACATAACACAATCGCACAACACACAAACATTATAATCATCTCCCACCCCTCCACCATCGCTACAACACAACAAAAATCATTAATATCTCCTCGAAGCTGTCGCCCTCCATCGCTACACAACACAACAAAAATCATTATAATCATCTCCTCAAGCTTCCCCTCCACCATCGCTACACAAACACAACAAAAATCATTATAATCATCTCCTAACTTCGCCCCCACCATCGTACACACACAACACACAATCTTATAATCATCTCCTCAATCTCGCCTCCACCATCGCTACACAACACAAACACAAATCATTATAACATCTCCTCGAAGCTTCGCCCTCACCATCGCACAAACACAACAACACAATCATTTAATCATCTCCTCAACTTCGCCCTCCACCATCGCTACACAACACACAATAAAATCATTTAATCATCTCCTCAACTTCGCCTCCACCATCGCTACAAACACAACAACACAATCATTATAATCATCTCCTCAAACTCTCGCCCTCCACCATCGCTACACAACACAACAACACAATCATTATAATCATTCCTCAAAGCTCCCCTCACCATCGCTACACAACACAACAACACAATCATTATAACATCTCCTCAAACCTCGCCCTCCACCATCGCTACACACACAACAACACAATCATTATAATCATCTCCTCAACTTCGCCCTCCACCATCGCTACACAACACAACAAACAATCATTATAATCATCTCCTCAACTTCGCCCTCACCATCGCTACACAACACAACAACAAATCATTATAATATTCCTCAAGCTGTCGCCTCACCATGCTACCACAAACAACAAAATCATTATAATCATCTCCTCGAAGCTCTCGCCTCCACCATCCTACAACACAACAACACAAATCATTATAATCATCTCCTCAACTCTCGCCCTCACCATCGCTACACAACACAACAACACAATCATTATAACATCTCCTCAAACTCTCGCCCTCCCCATCGCTACACAACACAACAACACAATCATTATAATCATCTCCTCAACTTCGCCCTCCACCATCGCTACACAACACAAACAACAAATCATTAATCTCCTCAACTCTCGCCTCAACCATCGCTACACAACACAACAACACAATCATTATAATCATCTCCTCAACCTTCGCCTCACCATCGCTACACACACAACAAAAATCATTATAATCATCTCCTCGAACTGTCGCCTCACCATCGCTACACAACACAACAACACAATCATTATATCATCTCCTCAAAGCTCTCCCCTCCACCATCGCTACACAACACAACAACACAATCATTATAATCATCTCCTCAACTGTCGCCCTCCACCATCGCTACACAACACAACAAACAATCATTAAATCATCTCCTCACCTCCCCTCACCACGCTCACAACACAACAACACAATCATTATAATCATCTCTCGAAGCTGTGCCACACCAACCATCGCTAACAACAACAACACAATCATTATAATCACTCTCAAGCTCTCGCCCTCCACCATCGCTACAAACACAACAACACAATCATTATAATCATCTCCTCGAACTTCGCCCTCCCCATCGCTACAAACACAACAACACAATCATTTAATATCTCTCAACTTCGCCCTCCACATCGCTACACAACACAACACACAATCATTATATCATCTCTCGAAGCTGTCGCCTCCCATCGCTCAAACACACAAAAATCATTATAATCATCTCCTCGAACTCGCCCTCACATCGCTACAAACACAAACACATCATTATAATCATCTCTCAAGCGTCGCCCTCCACCATCGCTACAAACAAAACAATCTATAATCAATCCATCGAAGTTCGTCCCTCAACCTACGCACAACACAATCAACACAAATCATAAATCAATCTCCTAAGTCCCCTCACCTCGCTCCAACACATACACAAAAAAACATTATAATCATCCTCGAAGCGTCGCCCTCCACCATCGCTACAAACACAACAACAAATCATTATAATCATCCTCAACCTTCGCCTCCCCATCCTACACAACACAACAAACACATCATTATAATCTCTCCTCGAACTCTCGCCCCCACCATCCACAAACACAAACACAACATAATCATACATCCTCCCTCAACCTCCAACCCCCACCATCTCTACATCAACCAACAACCAATCATAAATCATCCCTCAACCTTCGCCCCCACCATCGCTAACACAAAACTAATCACAATCATTATAACATCTCCTCAAACCTCTCGCCCTCAACCATCGCACATCCAACACACACAACACAATCATTATATCTCCTCAACTCGCCCTCCACCATCGCTACACAACACAACAATAAAATCATTTAACATCTCCTCAAGCTCGCCCTCCACCATCCACAACACCAAACAACCAATCATTATATCATCTCCTCAAACTCTACCTCCCTCAACCTCGCTACACAACACAACAACACAACATTATAATCATCTCCTCAAACCTCGCCTCCACCATCGCTACACAACACAACAAACACATCATTAATCATTCCTCAACTTCGCCCTCACCATCGCTACACAACAACACAACAATCATTAACACTCCTCAAACGCTCTCCCCTCCACCATCGCTACAACACCACACAACACAATCATAAACATCTCCTCAAACCTCTCGCCCTCCACCATCGCTACACAACACAACAACACAATCATTATAATCATCTCCTCGAACTTCGCCCTCAACCATCGCTACATAAACACAACAACACAATCATTATCAATCATCTCCTCAAACTCTCGCCCTCCACCATCGCTAACAACACAACAATCACAATCATTATAATCATCCTCGAAGCTCTCGCCTCCCCCATCGCTACACAACACAACAACACAATCATTATAATCATCTCCTCGAAGCTGTCGCCCTCCACCATCGCTACACAACACAACAACACAATCATTATAATCTCCCTCGAAGTGTCGCCCTTCACCAACGCTACACACACACTCAATAATCATTATAATCATCTCCTCGAAGCTGTCGCCCTCCACCATCGCTACACAAACACAACAACACAATCATTATAATCATCTCCTCGAAGCTGTGCCTTCACCTCGCTACACAAACAACACACAATCTTATATCATCTCCCAAAGCTCTCGCCCCACCATCGTACACACACAACAACACAATCATTATAATCATCTCTCAACCTTCGCCTCCACCATCGCTGCTCACACAAAACACATCATTTAATCACCCTCAAGCTTCGCCCTCACATCGCTACACAACACAACAACACAATCATTATAATCATCTCATCGAAGCTCTCGCCCTCCACCATCGCTACACAACACAACAACACAATCATTATAATCATCTCCTCAAACCTCTCGCCCTCCACCATCGCTACACAACACAACAACACAATCATTATAATCATCTCCTCGAAGCTCTCGCCCTCCACCATCGCTACACAACACAACAACACAATCATAATAATCATCTCCTCGAACCTCTCGCCCTCCACCATCGCTACACAACACAACAACACAATCATTATAATCATGTCAAGTCAAGTCAAGTCAAATATATTTATATAGCGCTTTTCACAATACAGATTGTATCAAAGCTGCTTTACAGTATCAATCAAAACAACTCAACAATGTTTGTTTATTACTGGACATCCAAAAAGAACATCCAAGTTTGGTAGAGCTGATCAATGGTATGATTGTTTAATTAATTTGAATATCCCCAACTGAGCAAGCCAAAGGCAACAGTGGCAAGGAACCGAAAAACTCCATCAAGTGACCCAATGGTGTCCTAAAACTCCATCAGATCACCCAATGGAGAAAAAAAAACCTTGGGAGAACCCAGGCTCAGTCGGGGCCAGTTCTCCTCTGGCGTTTATGAACTAGAGGCCGAATTTAGAGTAACTGTAAGATAAAAATTTATATGAATGCCTGGCTAAATAGATGCGTCTTTAGTCTAGTTTTAAACTGGGAGAGCGAGTCTGAGCAACGAACAATATCAGGAAGGCTATTCCAGAGCTTCGGAGCTAGATGTGAAAATGCTCTCCCTCCTTTGGTGGATCTGTATATACTAGGAATGACCAGAAGCCTCGAATTTAGTGATCTTAAAGAGCGTGATGGATTGTAAGGCGATAGAAGATCCGTTAAATAGACTGGAGCTAAACCATTTAGAGCTTTATAGGTCAAAAGCAATACCTTGTAATTAATACGGAACTTTATAGGTAACCAATGAAGTGATGATAAAATTGGTGTTATATGATCATATTTTCTTGATCTAGTAAGAACTCTAGCGGCTGCATTTTGGACTAACTGTAGCTTGTTTATTGAGGATGCAGGACAACCAGCTAATAAAGCATTACAGTAATCTAGTCTCGAGGTCATGAATGCATGAACTAACTTTTCTGCATCTGAAACAGATAGCATATTACGTAGCTTAGCAATGTTTCTAAGGTGGAAAAAGGCAGTTTTTGTAACATATGAAATATGCTTTTCAAAAGACAGGTTGCAGTCTAATATAACACCCAGGTCTTTTACTGTAGCGGATAAAGTAACAGGGCATCCTACTATGTTAAAGTTGTGTTGTGAGAGGTTTTGTAGACGGTTTTTAGAACCGATAAGTATTACCTCTGTCTTATCTGGATTTAATAAAAGAAAGTTACGCGTCATCCAATCTTTTATATCTTTAACACAATCAGTCAATTTGGATAATTTAGCGTATTCATCTGGCCGTGATGAAATATATATTTGAGTGTCATCAGCATAGCAATGGAAACTAATTCCATGTTTCCTTAGAATATTACCAAGTGGCAGCATATATATTGAGAATAATAAAGGGCCTAACACAGATCCCTGTGGCACTCCATGGTTTGCCGAAGTCATGATCGATTTTTCTCCATTTAAGTAGACGAAATGGTAGCGATCAGATAAGTATGACCTGAACCAGCTTAATGCTTGTCCTTGAACATCAGTGTAATTTTGTAGTCGATCTAAGAGTATTGTGTGATCTATAGTATCGAACGCAGCACTAAGATCAAGTAAAACTAGTACTGAGATACAGCCTTGGTCCGAAGCTAAAAGTAGATCATTTATGATTCTAACAAGCGCAGTTTCAGTGCTATGATGTGGCCTGAATCCAGACTGAAACTTTTCATAGATGTCGTTTTCTTGCAAGAAAGAGCCGAGTTGAGCGGACACAACTTTTTCTAGTATTTTTGACATAAATGGAAGATTCGAAATGGGTCTGTAATTTGCTAGGTTATTTGGATCTAATTGTGGTTTCTTAATAAGAGGTTTTATAACTGCCAGCTTGAATGCTCTTGGAACATGACCTAAAGATAAAGACGAATTAATAATATTGAGAAGAGGCTCTTCCACTATAGGTAATACTTCTTTCAGTAGTTTAGTTGGTATAGGATCTAATAAACATGTTGTTGTTTTAGATGAAGTGATAAGTTTATTTAACTCTTTTTGTTCTATGGTTGTAAAGCATTGTAATTGTTCTTGCGGGGTGATAATTGCGGCTGAATTATAAGGCGCGAGCAAAGATTGAACGTTTACGATTTTGATTCTGATGCTTTCAATTTTCTCGGTGAAAAAGTTCATGAAATCATTACTACTGAACTGTAACAAGGTATTTTGTTCAGACGACTTCTGTTTATTTGTTAGTCTAGCCACGGTATTAAATAAAAACCTTGGATTATTTTGGTTGTTTCCTATTAATTTGCTGAGGTGCTCAGCCCTGGCCGTTTTAAGGGCCTTTTTATAACGTGACATACTGTCTTTCCACGCGATTCTAAAGACCTCTAAATTAGTTTTTTTCCATTTACGCTCTAAATTACGGGTTTCTCTCTTTAAAACATACGTAGTATTATTGTACCATGGTGCTATACTTTTTTCTCTGACCTTTTTTAATCGAATGGGTGCAACCATATCCAATGTTCTAGAGAGAATGGTGCTCATAGTGCTAGTTAATTCGTCACAACACACTACACAACACACAACACGCTACACAACACAACAATAAAATCATTATAATCATCTCCTCGAAGCTGTCGCCCTCCACCATCGCTACACAACACAACAACACAATCATTATAATCATCTCCTTGAAGCTGTCGCCCTTCACCAACGCTACACAATCATCTCCTCGAACCTTTCGCCTCCACCATCGCTACACAACACAACAACACAATCATTATAATCATCTCCTCGAACCTCTCGCCCTCACCATCGCTACACAACACAACAACACAATCATTATAATCATCTCCTCAAACCTCTCGCCCTCACCATCGCTACATAACACAACAACACAATCATTATAATCATCTCCTCAAACCTCTCGCCCTCCACCATCGTTACACAACACACAACACAAATCATTATAATCATCTCCTCGAAAGCTCTCGCCCTCCACCATTGCTACACAACACAACAACACAATCATTATAATCATCTCCTCGAAGCTCTCGCCCTCCACCATCGCTACACAACACAACAACACAATCATTATAATCATCTCCTCGAAGCTGTCGCCCTCCACCATCGCTACACAACACAACAACACAATCATTATAATCATCTCCTCGAAGCTGTCGCCCTTCACCAACGCTACACAACACAACAATAAAATCATTATAATCATCTCCTCGAAGCTGTCGCCCTCCACCATCGCTACACAACACAACAACACAATCATTATAATCATCTCCTTGAAGCTGTCGCCCTTCACCAACGCTACACAACACAACAATAAAATATTATAATCATCTCCTCGAAGCTGTCGCCCTTCACCATCGCTAAACAACACAACAACACAATCATTATTAATCATCTCCTCAAACCTCTCGCCCTCCACCATCGCTAACACAACAACAACACAATCATTATAATCATCTCCTCGAAGCTGTCGCCCTCCACCATCGCTACACAACACAACAACACAATAATTATAATCATCTCCTTGAAGCTGCCGCCCTCCACCATCACTACACAACACAACAACACAATCATTATAATCATCTCGTCGAAGCTGTCGCCCTCCACCATCGCTAGACAACACAACAACACAATCATTATAATCATCTCCTCGAAGCTGTCGCCCTCCACCATCCCTACACAACACAACAACACAATCATTATAATCATCTCCTCGAAGCTGTCGCCCTTCACCATCGCTACACAACACAACAACACAATCATTATAATCATCTCCTCGAAGCTCTCGCCCTCCACCATCGCTACACAACACAACAACACAATCATTATAATCATCTCCTCAAACCTCTCGCCCTCCACCATCGCTACACAACACAACAACACAATCATTATAATAATCTCCTCAAAGCTGTCGCCCTCCACCATCGCTACACAACACAACAACACAATCATTATAATCATCTCATCGAAGCTCTCGCCCTCCACCATCGCTACACAACACAACAACACAATCATTATAATCATCTCCTCGAAGCTGTCGCCCTCCACCATCGCTACACAACACAACAACACAATCATTATAATCATCTCCTCGAAGCTGTCGCCCTTCACCAACGCTACACAACACAACAATAAAATCATTATAATCATCTCCTCGAAGCTGTCGCCCTCCACCATCGCTACAACACACAAACACAATCATTATAATCATCTCCTCGAAGCTGTTGCCCTCCACCATCACTACACAACACAACAACACAATCATTATAATCATCTCCTCGAACCTCTCGCCCTCCACCATCGCTACACAACACAACAACACAATCATTATAATCATCTCCTCAAACCTCTCGCCCTCCACCATCGCTACACAACACAACAACACAATCATTATAATCATCTCCTCGAAGCTGTCGCCCTCCACCATCGCTACACAACACAACAACACAATCATTATAATCATCTCCTCGAAGCTGTCGCCCTCCACCATCGCTACACAACACAACAACACAATCATTATAATCATCTCCTCGAAGCTGTCGCCCTCCACCATCGCTACACAACACAACAACACAATCATTATAATCATCTCCTCGAAGCTGTCGCCCTTCACCATCGCTACACAACACAACAACACAATCATTATAATCATGTCCTCAAACCTCTCGCCCTCCACCATCGTTACACAACACAACAACACAATCATTATAATCATCTCCTCAAACCTCTCGCCCTCCACCATCGCTACACAACACAACAACACAATCATTATAATCACCTCCTCAAACCTCTCGCCCTCCACCATCGCTACACAACACAACAACACAATCATTATAATCATCTCCTCAAACCTCCCGCCCTCCACCATCGCTACACAACACAACAACACACTGATGATGTGATGATGAAGACTCACCTGAGAAGCACTCGATGAAGTCCTGCTCCAGCTTGACGGCTCTGTCTAAAGCTCTCCGCGCTTGTTCCTCCGTCACACGCTTGCTAATGTCTCTGAAATCAACATCATCTGCTTTAGTTCATCCTAACAGTCATTAGAGACGAATATCACTTTAATAACTTAACAATAAACTAAACAAGAACATTGAAGCACGTGTACAGTATTCATGAATAAGACTGTATCGATTTTTAATGACATTAAAACGGTTTCATCGGGTTACACACTGCAGTGCAGAGAGGCTCCGCCCACACGCTCGTCTGATTGGCCACGACTCAGCTGAGGTACTTCATAATTTTTTGGCATGGCGCTGGTAGACTGTCCAAGCTTGCACCCATACATAAGAGTTGGCAAAACAGCAGCCCGGTAGACCTTCAATTTTGTCTCCTGCTTGATGCCAGTCCTTTCCCATACTGAGTCACGTAGACGTCCAAAGGCTGCACTGGCCTTGACAATCCTGATGTTAACTTCATCATCTATGTGCACAGCACATTATTTACACAGTACTATGGTACGGTCTAAATCCGGACTGAAAATCCTCGCAGATATTATTTCTTTCTAGAAAGGAACACAGTTGTGAGGATACTGCTTTTTCTAGTATCTTTGACAGAAAAGGCAGATTCGAGATTGGCCTGTAATTGACTAATTCTGTAGGATCAAGTTGCGTTTTTTTAACATACGGTTTAATCATAGCCAGCTTAAAGGTTTTTGGAACGTATCCTAAGACAAAGATGAATTAATGATATCTAGAAGAGGATCTATGACCTCTGGAAGCATCTCTTTCAGTAGTTTAGTCGGTATAGGGTCTAACATACAAGTTGTTGATTTAGATGATTTAACGAGTTAACGAGCAAAATTCTTCCTCTCCTATAGACCTTATGTAGCCCCGCCCCTTTTCAGTGCTGCGCTCGTTGTCTTTTGACTTCCGGTCTGTAATTTCACAGCGATCTTGCGTAGTGATCGACCGATATATCGGCCGGCCGATATATCGGGCCGATATTTGCGGTTTTTACGTGTATCGGAATCGGCCGATACGTGGCTGCTGCGTTCGCCGATAGTTTTTTCCCGGTATTATTTATAGACAGGCGTCCACGGGCAGCTCTGTGCTGCTGGAGACGCTGCAGTTCACGTGCAGACCCTGCACTGCCCCTCCCCCACTAGCAGAGTGCAACTCCTGCCCTTCAAGAAATGGTAACTTTTAAACTTTCAAAGCATCTTTTAACTGTTTGACTGCTGAAATATTGCCAAACAATTTGAAAATGGAAACCCGTTGCTCTATAACTGTTATGTGCTTGCAACTATATAGCTAAGCAAGTTTGTGGGTCCAAATGGAAAACGCGAATGCCTCGTCTATAAAACTGCTTGCTTGCCATTGTATTTAGGGAGCTGCAAATAGCTAAGGTGTAGGCTATCCATTCAGTATGCATTAGGGCTGTCAAAGAATATTCTAAATACGAATATATATTCGAATAGTTTTTAAAAAACTGAATTTTTAAGGTAAAAATTAATATTCGAATGTGGAAAAACACGCCCGCGGTAGCAGACTAACGTTACCACAGCACAGCTCACTCGGAGTGCTCAATGTCTGTTCTATGTACTGTGAAACTTCAATTAATGTATTTGTTTCAATCACTGAATGAAGCCTGCTATATTTGGGACCTTAAATTCGCAACCTTAAATCGCTTGCACAAAACTCTTAATCAGCACTCAACATTTGTTTGTTGTTGTTCATTTAAACCGGTATGCGCGGAGAGCGTGAGGGTGAGTGCGACAGAGAGAGATGAGTCCCTGCGAGTCCGGGCGAGCCAGAGTGAGCTCTGCGGTCTTGGTCATTAGTTGATTTACTCGTTATTTTTGTAGTAATACGTTGCAAATATGTTGAAACTCAAATAAGCTACTAGTAGCTAAATACTAGTAGTTATGTCTCTTTGTATTAATTTGTCCTGTTATTGACGTAGCTAATGCGCGTCATTGACAAAATGCACGACAAGATGTTCAAATATGTTTTTTTAGAGGGAATATGCAAATGCTATTTGAGCAATTTTGACAGCCCTAGTATGCGTACGGTAGCTGTTATGAACACTGGTCATAGGATTAAGTAATACCAACGTTGTTCCGTGCTTTTTGTGGGAGATTTCCAGCGACCACTTGGCTGAGGTTTGGTCGCGTGTGGTGTGTGTCTCCCTTGCCATCGCAGTGATATTAGAGACTAGACATGCTCATTTTATTTTATGTAGAAAAATTTAAACCATGGCAGTAAATAGTTTGTTACTTTTAAAATGAAGTACAGTGTGCACTGTGCACTTTATTATGCTGGTTGCTACTGTGTGCAATAGTGTAATTATTTATTTATGCTTAAATATTTATTTTCAGCACTGAACTTTTTTTTGTTCTTAATATTTCATGTTTTTAATATTTGTTAAATAGTGTTTATCTACTTGTTCTTGTTCTACCTCACATGTTTTTACTATTTGTTAAATATTGTTTTTTAAGTTAAATAAATGTACTTTATTAAATTGAGAACTGTTACTTTTATTTAATTGAGACCTGTAACATTTGTTAACATCATGTCATTTTTATGATGTAAATTGAGGGAGTAAAATGTATCGGCTCCAAATATCGGCCCAAGAAAATCGGCAGCCTGTATCGGTCATCGGCTAAGGCTGATGGGGAAAAAATCGGTATCGGTATCGGCACTAAAAAATCCATATCGGTCGATCCCTAATCTTGCGTAGGTGAATGAACGGCTCCGTTAAAAAGAAATCCCGGTCGACATTTGTTAAGACATCTGCTTTACAATGCTTATGATAAACATTACAATGTGCATGATAACTTTTGTTAACTCTACAATAAGTAAATCCACTTCAAAAGCTAATTACTCCTGGACAGCGATGCCATAGAGATATACAGAGCGACCGCAAAACCGGAAGTTCAAAGACAATATTCTAAAGATGACGGCGCCCACGTTTCTCTCGTGCATAAGGTCTATAGCAAAAAATGAATCAAGTTTTTCATCATGAAGACTACACTGCACTGTCTGATGTGATACTGTAGTAGACGTTTGCATAGTTATAATTTTGTCCCTGATATTATCAATCTAAAGCTGGTCACACACCGAACGCGCAGCTCAGCGCCACGCCACGCCACGTCTAGGACAACTCTCACCTGAAAATCTGATAACATCAGCAATTTTCTGATTTCTTTAAATAAATATAAAACTAAATGTATATTCCAGCACAGGGCTAAGTCCGTATATACACTACTACTATTTGAGACACATAAATGTAAATTTAATATATAACTATGTAAATGGCGCCGTGTTGCGCTGCAGGATTTTGAACACGGTCCAGAGCCGTTGCTGGGCGCCGCGGACAGACGCCGAAAGTCGCCGCCGGTGTGTGTACTCTCATAGAGAATAATGTGTTCGAATTTAAAAGACCTGGCACTGCGTGGCACGGCGCCGAGCTGCGCGTCCAGTGTGCGACCCCCTTTATAAGTGAAGAAGTTCATAAAGTCATTACTGCTGTGTTTCTTGGAAACTTCTGGGTTTGAAGCTTTCTTTTTCGTTAGTTTAGTCACTTGTTCAAATAAATACCTAGGATTATGTTTATTTTCTTCTAATAGGGTTGAAAAATAATTAGTTCTAGCATCTTTTAAGGCCTCTCTGTAAGCAATCGAGCTCTCCTTCCATGAAATCCGAAATACCTCTAGTTTTGTTTTCTTCCAGTTTCGCTCCATTTTTCTGGCTGCTCTCTTAAGGGCCCGGGTGTGCTCGTTGTACCACGGCGTTGGACTATTTTCTTTAATCTTCTTTAAGCGCAGCGGAGCAACTGTGTCTAAAGTGCTGGAAAAGAGAGAGTTAAAAGTTTCTGTTGCAATATCAAGTTCTTCTAAGCTATCCGGGATGCTAAGATTATGAAACTGATTTGGAAGATTATTGATAAAGCAATCTTTAGTGGCAGAAGTGATAGGTCTAACATATTTATAACACGGAGTCGGCTTTGCAGCCTTGGCTAAATGTAATTTACACGAGACTAGATAATGATCTGAGATAACTTCGCTCTGCTGCAGAATTTCAACGCCATCAACATCTATTCCATGTGATAATATTAGATCTAGAGTATGATTACGACAATGAGTAGGTCCTGACACGTGTTGTCTCACTCCAATTGAGTTTATAATGTCTTTAAATGCCAATCCCAATGTATCTTTTTCATTATCTACATGTTATTATTATGTTCCTTGTGACTATGTTCCTAATGACTTCCAGGTCATTATAGAACTTGGGTTTGATCTCGTCAGAGTTGGTCATGGTAGGGGCATAGGCACTGATGATGGTGGCTGCCTTTTTACCAACTTGGTGGAGCTGTAAAGTCATTAAACGGTCGTTTATCCCCTTGGGTTGCCAGTTGGTTGACCAGGTGATTTTTTACTACAAAACCAACACCAGCATCACGTCTCTCCTCCTGGCCTCGTCCGCTCCAAAAGAATGTTTTCACACACACACACACACACACACACACACACACACACACACACACACACACACACACACACACACACACACACACACACACACACACACACACACACACAGACTCACAGTATGTTCTGCAGGGACGAAGGTCGTATAAAGATGGCGATGGGGTGAAGTTGTGCAGCCTGTAATCTCCTCACTGCATTCGCTGAAACATCCAAGATACAGTGTTTCCCTTGCTGAAAACACACACACACACACACACACACACACACACACACACACACACACACACACACACACACAGTTGACTCATGAGTCTCCACTCCTCCGTCTGTGTGCGCGTGTGTGTGTGTGTGTGTGTGTGTGTGTGTGTGTGTGTGTGTGTGTGTGTGTGTGTTGTCTGTGTGTGTGTGTCTGTGTGTCTGTGTGTGTGTGTGTGTGTGTGTGTGTGTGTGTGTGTGTCTGTGTGTGTGTGTGTGTGTCTGTGTGTGTGTGTGTGTGTGTGTGTGTGTGTGTGTTTTGTGTGTGTGTGTGTGTGTGTGTGTGTGCGTGTGTGTGTGCGTGTGTGCGTCTGTGTGTGGGTGGGTATGTGTGTGTGTGTGTGTGTGTGTGTGTGTGTGTGTGTGTCTCACCTGCTCTGCCACCTGTCTGACGCTCTGGACACTGGTCCCGTACAGGTGTGTGTGTGTGTGTGTGTGTGTGTGTGTGTGTGTGTGTGTGTGTGTGTGTGTGTGTGTGTGTGTGTGTGTGGTGTGTGTGTGTGTGTCTCACCTGCTCTGCCACCTGTCTGACGCTCTGGACACTGGTCCCGTACAGGTGTGTGTGTGTGTGTGTGTGTGTGTGTGTGTGTGTGTGTGTGTGTGTGTGTGTGTGTGTGTGTGTGTGTGTGTGTGTGTGTGTGTTGTGTGTGTGTGTGTGTCTCACCTGCTCTGCCACTTGTCTGACGATCTGGACACTGGTCCCGTACAGGTGTGTGTGTGTGTGTGTGTGTGTGTGTGTGTTGTGTGTGTGTGTGTGTGTGTGTGTGTGTGTGTGTGTGTGTGTGTGTGTGTCTCACCTGCTCTGCCACCTGTCTGACGCTCTGGACACTGGTCCCGTACAGGGGTGTGTGTGTGTGTGTGTATGTGTGTGTGTGTGTGTGTGTGTGTGTGTGTGTGTGTGTGTGTGTGTGTGTGTGTGTGTGTGTGTGTGTGTGTGTGTGTGGTGTGTGTGTGTGTGTGTGTGTCTCACCTGCTCTGCCACCTGTCTGACGCTCTGGACACTGGTCCCGTACAGGTGTGTGTGTGTGTGTGTGTGTGTGTGTGTGTGTGTGTGTGTGTGTGTGTGTGTGTGTGTGTGTGTGTGTGTGTGTGTGTGTGTGTGTGTGTGTGTGTGTGTGTCTCACCTGCTCTGCCACTTGTCTGACGATCTGGACACTGGTCCCGTACAGGTGTGTGTGTGTGTGTGTGTGTGTGTGTGTGTGTGTGTGTGTGTGTTGTGTGTGTGTGTGTGTGTGTGTGTGTGTGTGTGTGTGTGTGTGTGTGTGTGTGTGTGTGTGTGTGTGTGTGTGTGTGTGTGTGTGTGTGTGTGTGTGTGTGTGTGTGTGTGTGTGTGTGCGTGTGTGCGTGTGTGTGTGTGTGTGTCTGTGGGTGGGTGTGTGTGTCTCACTGCTCTGCCACCTGTCTGACGCTCTGGACACTGGTCCCGTACAGGTGTGTGTGTGTGTGTGTGGTGTGTGTGTGTGTGTGTGTGTGTGTGTTGTGTGTGATGTGTGTGTGTGTGTGGTGTGTGTGTGTGTGTGTGTGTGTGTGTGTGTGTGTGTGTGTGTGTGTGTGTTTGTGTGTGTGTGTGTGTGTGTGTCTCACCTGCTCTGCCACCTGTCTGACGCTCTGGACACTGGTCCCGTACAGGTGGCTGTTGTACTGGCCGGCCTCGATGAACCGGTGACTCTGAATGTCTTTCTCCATCTGTTCCCGCGACGACACGAAGTGGTAATCGCGGCCGTCCACCTCGTACTCACGCTTCGGCGCGCGTCGTGTCTGTCAAACACACGGACTGTCACTGACGAGTTCTTTACCAGAGGTTTTAGCATCATACTAAGTGGATCAGGGTAATATAAACGCCCCCCCAATAGAACGAGGCAATTCATTTTTAATTTGTGGCCACAGCAAATATAAGTTTTGTATGCATGTCATGTGCAGTAATTGCTTGTTTCTCCATAATTTCTTGTGTGTTATTAGATAATTTTTAATGACACAGCACTACGTGCTAACACTGCTTCGCCGGGCCAAATAAAACCAAGGAAACAGTGTGTGAGAGGTTACAGTTGCTTCAGCGAGGCTCTCATCTTCAAAACTGAAGATAATTTAAATATTGTTGCAGTGAAAACTCTTTTTAAACACCGAGGATTTTGTGGATGAATCTGACGAAAGAAAGGCTGGAGAATGCTAATAAAATGAGTGAGTATTTCACAGTTTGTGCTGCTGTGCCAAGATCGGGATGATTGGGATGATCGGGATGTCTTACGCGGGACACAGGAGCCAAACTTGTCTGGGAACTCGGAGAGGAGATCGTCATTGACGCGATCCTTGCTCGGCCCGAGGATAATGACTGGACGTGCGTAGTGCACTGCAGGACAGGAAATGACATCAAACTGTTATTCACCACATGACTGGAAAGATTTAATTCTACAAGAACACCACAGGACTTCCTGCAGTTTCCCACCCAAATAAAAGCTCTATGGTCTAACAGACATTACAGACGAAAGCATCTTTCTATTTTGCTTCCATAACTTGTTTTGTTTCAGACTAGTGGAAAGAAAACATCCAAAATACTAATTTAAGCGTTAATTTGATCGCAGCGAATCTATTTGTTCATGTAGATTTCAATTACAATCTATCTCTTTAAAGACTGTAAGCTTGAGTCGGAAATCTCCACTTCTGCAGTTTTATTCATGCCTATATTCTGAAGGTTTGTTCATCTATCATTCACCTGATTTATAGAACATTTTATTCCTAAAAACATTGTGAAAATGTATTTGTTTTCTGGCCGT
Source organism: Chrosomus eos (assembly GCA_036326025.1). Taxonomy (NCBI): domain Eukaryota; kingdom Metazoa; phylum Chordata; class Actinopteri; order Cypriniformes; family Leuciscidae; genus Chrosomus; species Chrosomus eos. The sequence goes on along the minus strand of CM070837.1, from coordinate 37,772,495 downwards.
TAACAGTATTTTTGATTTATGGATAAAATCAGATCCACTAATATTTCAACAAAATCAAACAAGAATTATGAACCAGGCTTTATCCAATGTTCACATTATTGTTCTGGAGATTTAAGCACCTGTAATACAAGTACAATACTAGTCTTTAGCGTCCTTGTTACGCGCCTGACTGCCATGCCGGAGACCCTGGCTCGAATCCTGGATTTACAGATGCAATAGTATTTCCAGAACGTTTATCCATCGAACCCTAAGACTCACCTTCAGTCTGAATAACCGTCTCATAGCTCACGATGTAATCGCTACGTCCTGAAACACACACACACACACACACACACACACACACACACACACACACACACACACACACACAACACACACACACACACACACACACACACACACACACACACACACACACACACACACACACACACACACAATGTCAGTGTCACATGAGCCATTATGAGCCACAGGTGAGAGTCAAACACTCACTGACCGCTGACGGCGTCTCTGCCGCGAGTCTTCATACGGGACCATTCCTTCCTCTCCACCCTACAGGAACACACACACACACACACACACACACACACACACACACACACACACACACACAACCTGATCAGCTGCTGTGTGATGTTCAGAGTTAGTGTAAGTCCCTTTCTAAAAATATACAGTAAGGTTTTGAACTCTGCTTCTACAAAATGATGGGAAAAACACTGTGCCATTAGTTTGTTCATGACTTAACTACCAATGACTACAGTATTTATTAATGTGTTAACATTATTTAATCAAATTAAAATTGTTCATTGTTAGTTTGTGTTAGCCCAGGTCAATAATGTACAAAGATACATCTTTTGATTTTAATAATATAGTAGTAAATTGTATTGACAAATCAGGCACAATTATTTATAATATTTAACAAAGAATCTTTAAAACTCACTCTGGGATCTATGGTCCCATCCCCCCAACAAGGGCAAGAAGGATCTTGGTTACCATGACTACGATCAGATAAGCTGGTTTTACAGACCCCTTATCAGTTGGTAAACACGGTGACGTTTTTCTGTGGGCGGAGCTTAGTTGGCTGCAGAACGATCCCTCTGGCCGCTTCCCTAACGTTATTTTGCAAGTTTTGTTAGCTTGTTTTTTAACAATGACTGGAGAAAATCCGGTTTTATCTTAATGTGCAAGGTCACTCAGTGTCCAGGACCGCGATTTTTATTTGCAAAAGTTAATTTTAACGGACGGAACCAGACGTAAAAAACGTTTTACGGCTGACCCGTACACGCTCACTCAATGGACGATCTGACAGGATTAACGCTACCTCCGGTTGAGTGGCCTGACTTCTACACCTACCTGATAGAGAAACCGAGTGTAAAGAGAAACTGAGGGCATATAAATCTTTAGATGCCTATAACTATGTGCTGACTGGTCATGTACAAGACTTGTGTGTGCGATCCGCAGTTCTGCCGAGCCAGCGCCGAGAAGACGACAATGTAAAGAGTGACAGTACGTGCAATGTTAATGATGTGAATATTTTCGAGAAATAAAAATTCCAGATACAGCATATTCATTTTTCATTGATTCTTGCACCCAACAACACATCAAGATGACATTTAACAATAATAATAATAATTTAAGCCATTTAGGCCATAGAAAAGATTTTGCATCAATTTATGGATGTACAGTAGGTAGCCAACCAGAATGCCTATTGCCGCCGCGGCGTCTACCGCGGTGAATTCACCGCGGCAAAAAAAAAAAACAGTCGCATTTCTAAGTCATTCGCGAAATGACCGCCAGGTGGCGCAAAGGGACATTTAGCGAAAGCAAAACGTATGTAAAAGTAGCCTACATTTTAAATAGAATATAGCAAACTTTTAGAGCAGAACATTTTATGAATCAAAATTTAAAGGAGGCCTATCTCGCAGTCAGTGAAAATAAATTAGGTGCAATCAATGATGCTAAACTATTGAGGAATGAGAAGATTGAAGAGTGCATCTGTCGTTTGTGGGCACACTGACGCGTGTACAACCGAGCTTGTGGTCGAGTGGTAGAGCTGAAGGTTTAAACAGTACAAAGACACAGGTTCGAAACCCGAATAAATATGTTTTTTATATAATTACCATGCATTTCCATTTTACACTAAGGAACAAATCTCATCCAACAGATTGACTGAATTTACGTCTTCAAAAACAGTTCTGTTAAAAAATAAACAAACAAACAAAAAAAACTTCACGGACAGGACAGCAGACAGCAGGACTGGAATTATTTCCATATGCAGAAATAATTTTAAAAAACATGGTTAAGCAAGGTGCGATTTGCCGGTGGGTGATTTCCCCCCTCCACAGTAGGCTATAGCGAATAGGCCTACCCTAAATAGACCTTATCAAATATAGTAATATATATTTTTTAAATATAGCCTAAATCACGCACGTTTAAACAACAAACAATAAAATCTGAACCAGCGCTTCTGCTCCTGTATTGAGAGATAACATGCAGCGCATTTCAGTTACGATCCTGGTTCCAATTGTATTAACCTCTTAAGCACCAGGACCATTTTTGGGGATTTCCGCCTGGATTTGCCTACCCAAATTGAAAAGCCTCCCATTCACACATACTTTGGGCTAAAAACAAAATTTTTGTGTCATTTTACAGGAAACCCTTTGCAGTTTCATAAAACAGTGCTAAAAGTGATAAACATTTAAGTATATGTTGTCTGAGCTGTAATAACCCCCCCAAAAAACAGGCGCTTTTTGATTTTTTAATTTTAAATTAATTTTTGAAAGTGCATAACTCAGCCCCTGTGTCCTCTCGAAACATACAGATAAGTGTTGTTGTTTCCTCTAGATGTCAACAAACACTGGAAAAAAGAATTTTTTCTCTATAATAAAAAATGAAAAAGATATTCATATTAATCTGAAGGTAGGAATATTACCTTTTTTATATGTAATTTCCACCTAGCCAAATCTATACTCTGTTCATACCTATATATAGTGGTATTTATGCAATATTTCAGTGTCATTTTACAGAAAACCCTTTGAAATTATATAAAACACTGCTGAATGTGATAAATATTATAGTATATGTTGTCTGTGCTATAATAAACAAAAATAAAAAAATAGGCGCTTTGTAATTTTGATCATTTTATTCTTTCAGAAAATATATTTTTTTTAATTTTACAAAATATTTGCCTAAAATATGTGGTCTAATACAGTCTACAACAGAATCCTCATCCTCCAGATGTATTTCATTCATTATATGGGCATTAGTTTTGTCACTTCACCTCAACATCACCGGCTAGCCTCCTCTGATGCCCGCTGTGCCAGCTGTGCCAAGATGTGCCATCAGCCACATCTTCAATCTTCAATAGAAACTGAAACATAGAATCACTGTTTATACATAGTTTCTGCACTGTAATAATAGCCATTTGATTTCACAATATCAAAATGTAGATTTACTGAAATGACCATTTTTTCAACGTATCCAAAGTGAAACTAACTATATCACACTTTGACTAAAATGTTTGACATTTATTTTCAGATAATAGTTTATCTGATTGGTTGCTGTTCTTTCACATTTCAAACTAGCAATAACTTTATCAAAAAAATGTATGTAAACATTGTAAAAGGTTACCTACCTAAACGCAGCGCGTCTTGAGATCGCCATTGGCACTCCAAACTTCTCCAAATCCTCCATTTAGAAACAAGTTGCACTTTCAAAGATCGGGTTTATCAATGTCATCGATGCTTTTATGTTTCTAGATGCAATTATATAAATCAAAATAGTTCTCAAACTTATATAAACTCGCGCTACAGTCATCAGAGACCCTGCTCGCGTTCAAAACAGGATATGGACACGTTTGAGTTGCGCACACAGCCCCGGTCAGCCAGTGTTGCACAGTAAAGGGTCCACCTAATATTTTTACCGCAAGAAAAGTTCCTACTAGATTTCTAAGCTGAATGGATCGACCTTAGGCAGCTGGATCTCTGTTACAGGACGCATACGCAGATGGCTTGAAGATCCGGTGTTTTGCGCTCAGAGCGCATCTCCTCTCAGTTCATTCGGAACGGGTTTTCTGACCAACGAAAGCTCACAGAAACGTGAAAATGGTCTTATTTGAAAGAAAACATCCTAATCTAAAAGTTGATATAGATTATGTGGCTGTTTTCGGCTGATTGAAGACGACATCGGAGCAGGCATGTGAGACTTTTATCTGTCATTTTGTTTTATTTTATTTTACTGCGCGATTCTTTTGAAGATATTTCGGTCTATGATTGTCTCACAATGTAATAACCTACATCGACAGATTCCTTAGAATGAGAGCTTTATTTCTATGTAAGTTTTGACTGTTTTATGAAATATATAAAAAATAAATATTTGTAAAAATAATTCTTCGCAATCACAAAGCGGAAATTTTTGCCTGGGACCAATGCATATTTAAGCTAATATTTTAAGTTGATATGTATCATAAAAACGAAAGTGATGGTATTCTTTGTAAAGTTTAGATTCTAAGCTTTCAAATGATACCATGAATTGCTTTATACCTTATATCGAAGTCTGTAAAAAGAACGTACGAACATCATAACAAGGTGTTTGCCCCGGTACCGGGGCTCTGCTTTTTAAAATGTCACAAAGCGTTTTGATGTGGTTTTGAACGAAATATTGAAGTTTATAATTAAGTATTTTGTGCGTATTCTAAAATGGGGTTTTCTTCTGCCATTGAATTAGAGTTCGACAAACGCCGCATTCACTTGAATTTCTTTTTCTGCTAAAATAACAGGCTATAGCCTACTTCGTTATTTTTGGTCATACAGATAGGATATCATATTTTAAAACTGTAAAAGGTCTATTTTATTCATGTAAAGTAGGCTACACTCACAATAGGCTAACAACAAAACATTCTCACTCATTTGAGCGAACACACACTGCATAAACGTTTGGGCTTTTCTCAGTGAGCTTCGACATGGCCGAGTGGTAGAGCTGACGGTTCATCAATCGGAAGACCTGCGTTCAAATCCCGAACAAACATGGACTTATGTAAAAATATATATATTTTTAGGCTATTAATGGAGATTTGTTTAGTTCTAAAACTCTGTTACACCATATATTTTTTTGCTTATATTTATAAAATATTACCATGCATTTCCATTTTACACTAAGGAACAAATAGGCTATCCAACAGAACGACTTTAGATCTGTAGCTAATAATACCAATTGTTCAAAAGCAGTTTTGTATAAAAAAAAAGATATATAGGCCTATATATATCTATATTTGTTGTATTCCCTATAGCCTACATAGAGTTTTTAAAAACATTTAAGCAAAGTTTTCGACAAACGAGGCAGCGCGTTCATTTGATTTATTTTTCTCATAACAGCTAAAATAACTTAATAGGCTATACGTGATTTTTTTTTGGTCATACAGATAAGAGTAGAGTAGCCTACGTCGTTCAAAACTGTAAACTTTTTTTTAGGCTAATGACAAAAGTTTATCTGTCGTCTCTCTCGGTCTCCGGGAACTGCGCGTCACAAAAATAAACCGAAAGCCACTTGCCTCAGCTCAGACACGATAGGAAATCGGATATGTCTAAAGCCTTTAAATGTCTAAATATTTAGGTTAATAAATGTTATCTGATTATGTAATCCATATGAAAACGAGAGCTACAGAGAATCTGCTCAAATATGTTTATGTGATTGTGAGTGCCTCGCAATGAGAAAATGACAAGGTGAAAATCTCGTTTAATTAAAATCGCCCTGAATTAAAATGTAAAAACAGATCAAATCATTTATTCGTCGAAGTGTTGCTATATTGTTTCATTTAAAGTTCATAATTATTATCTAAATGTTATTTAGTTTATCAGCAGTAGGCTACCACGAAGCACCGATATTTATTTGAATAATAATAATTTAAAAAATAACTAATTCACATTTTGCATGCCTGGATCTATAGAATTTAATATTGAGTTGAGCATTTTGTTCATGACAACAAAATGAACATGCGTTTGAAGATTATATTTAGTTTTGCTTGGAAAAAGCTGGCCCAAACCAGTTTTATTTCTTAAATTATTTAAATAATGAAATATTTAGTAATAAACTTTTATGACAGAAATACCACAACATGTAGCTTAAATCATTTAATTCTTTCATTATCAACTCTTTTATAGCCTAATGCTAGAGCGATTTAAGTGCGAATTGCGACTTCTCCTTATTTTAAGTCAGACTCAGACTCAGAGAGCCTGTGGGGGGTTTGGAGGGACAGACAATAGGTGTTAATGTTCCTCATTCATATGGAGAGTGTCGGATAGCCAGCCCGATGGCAAAGGCAAAATTATTTTAAGGATAGGCTACATCTCTCGATGTGTCCCCATATTTGATTAAATTATAAATATTGTAGTTTATTTATTGTAGCCTATTTAAAGTGTTTTCACACACAAATTTAAATTGAAGTGTTCAATCCAGTTGTTTCAACTGGTTCTGTAGAGTTTAAGAATGTTTGAGCAAGGGAGACTAAATAAACTTGCTGAGATCCAGCGCGAGAGAGGCAAAACTCATGTTTTTAATTTATGTTGCTGTGGACTATTTTCGATTTGTACCGTTTCGTTTAATTTAGCTGCAATTTCTTTGGCAAAACAAATTTAAAATGTAGCAAGAATAAGATTGTGTGTTTCTTTTTTGCATGGAAATAAAGTCTAAATGCAAGTTAGGTTGCCACCGGTCCCGGTTTTACCGGGATTGTCCTTCTTTTTAATAACCTGTCCCGGGAAATTGAAGCACTCTCCCGGGACAATGAATGTCCCGGTTTTCGAAAGGCTACGTGATTATGCAAGTTCAAACCATAGACAGGTTCAAACTGTGTAGCGCGCGGCCGCTTGCACGGCAGAGAGAGGGAGAGACAGAACACCGGCTAGATCCCCCCTAACTACAGATGGTAGTTGCCGCTCAAAGTGTGGGGCGCGCCCCTCTATGGGTGGGAAATAGCTAGAGAAGTGACAGGTTGGGCGCGCCAACGGGAGGAACTTTTCCTTTTTATGCCTTTATATCTTTATTCGTTCATGGCGAGTCTACATCGCATCTTCATCTTTGCAGCGACGCAGAAAACACCAGTTTATTAATAAACAATGAAATGTCTCCTTGCTATTTTTTACACATTCACCATTGCCGGCTCGTGCGCTTGAGTGCAGCTTTATAACACTCACTCATTACCCTGTATAGCCTATTTAAGTTATTAAATCAATATAAAGGGGTGATTTGTCCACTGATGGCTTAAATAAACAACTAGGCTACTAGTTGACTAGAAAAAAACTAGTCGGAGACAGCATGAGCGCGCGACCCTGAGCGGAATGAGCGAGCCGAGGAATATCCAGAAATGCTCACATGCTCTGATCGGAACAAAGGAATTTTGACATAATTAATCATTAGTTTATATCTCATGCACTGCCCATAATTTTAATCCCATATCAAACACATTAGCCTATGTTATGTCTATTTTAATTTTTTAATTTTTTTGTCTTGCCAAATGGATTTCTCTTCTTTTCTTTTTTTAACATTTTGACACAGCAGCACTTTAATTTTCTCTATTTTTGTTTTTGTTTGTTTAGTTTGTATTTAGATACTAGCCTACTTGTTACTTCAATAAATTGGAACATTTTAAGCTTGTTGCGTATTTCATTAGCATTGTGTTGGGGCGATGGGGGCAGTGGAGCTTGAAAATTATGAGTCTATCCATCGGGTGCAGAAAAAAGATAGCATGTGTGTGCTAGTGTGCGTGTGTTTATGAAGCGAATGTAAGAAGCCCCCCCCCTAACAACCCCCCAGCTCTACTGTAGCAATGTTGTAATATGCCATTGATTATTAAACAAAACGCTTGACTTTAAATAAATAAACAGTTAATAAACTCGCAAATAAAGAGTCACCTATTTAAGCATCAAGAACGGTTAAAGATTAATGCTGTCGGCCAATATGGTGTTATATTGAGATTCGATCTCGGGTTCTTGGATCTCCGTGTCGTTGCGTTAACCACAGAGCTACCGCCTGAACGCTGTTACGTCAACGTCTTATACTCTTCCAAAGCCTTGATGTAGCCTAATATGTTTCTATTGCAATGTTTTATATGGAAATGTTTTCATTATTTATTCAATTTAATTTAAGTATTGTGATGAATTATTTAACTACATTTCACTTAAATTCATCTGCTACCAGCTTTCAATCGCTCTGAATGAGCCGCGACGCAGCGGCAGATTACGCAATAGAGAGAATAAACGGACACTTTTCAAAGTCTGTGATTGTAGCGCCTCTTAGCGGTTAAAGGCAGCAAATACACCCCGAATTTCACCGCCGCGGCAAGCGGCGGCGTTGAAAGTATTATTCTGGTTGGTAACCTACTGTACTGATTTATAAATGAACACGCACCCCAGGACACTGTGTGAATGATTTACTGTCTTGTGTACTATTATGTCTTTGATACGACAATTCACCATGACGTCACAACAGTAACAGACGTTCTTTCGGGTGGCAAAAGCTGAAGCGTTCCTATGGCAACGCTTGTAAATTGCTTGGAAGGGAAACCAACTGTCGACAGTAAAAATGTAATAAAAATAAAAAATGTAATTAAATATAATGCGTTTTTTTTATCATAATAACAACTGTGTTTAATGATATAAGTAAAAAATATAATAAATATGTAATATAGTAGACCTACACATAATTAGCAAAATACTCTCTAGCTCTTTTTTTTCTAAGCAAAATAACCCAAAACACAACACGTTTTCATCATCGT
>CM070837.1:37733725-37758725 GCA_036326025.1 Chrosomus eos | reverse complement strand
GGATCTGTCCTAGGCCCTCTGCTATTCTCAATATATATGATGCCACTTGGTAATATTATAAGAAAACATGGAATTAGTTTTCACTGTTATGCTGATGACACTCAATTGTATATCTCATCACGACCAGATGAAAACACTAACTTATCTAACTTGACAGAGTGTCTAAAAGATATAAAATGCTGGATGACGTTTAATTTCCTGCTATTAAATTCAGATAAAACGGAGGTATTACTTATTGGTCCAAAAAACTACCCACAAAATCCCTTACAATACAACTTTAATTTAGAAGGATGTCCTGTTACTTTATCCACTACAGTAAAAGACCTGGGTGTTATACTAGACCGCAACTTGACTTTCGAAAATCATATCTCATATGTTACAAGAACAGCCTTTTTCCACCTTAGAAACATTGCTAAGCTACGTAACATGCTATCTGTTTCAGATGCAGAAAAGTTAGTTCATGCATTCATGACCTCGAGACTAGATTACTGTAATGCTTTATTAGCTGGTTGTCCTGCATCCTCAATAAACAAACTACAGTTAGTGCAAAATGCAGCCGCTAGAGTTCTTACTAGATCAAGAAAATATGATCATATAACACCAATTTTATCATCTCTACACTGGTTACCTATTAAGTTCCGTATCAATTACAAAGTATTACTATTGACTTATAAAGCTCTAAATGGTTTAGCTCCTGTGTATTTAACAGACCTTCTATCGACCTACAATCCATCGCGCTCTTTAAGATCACAAAATTCGAGGCTTCTGGTCGTTCCTAGGATATCTAAGTCTACTAAAGGAGGGAGGGCGTTCTCACATTTATCTCCTAAACTCTGGAATAGCCTTCCTGATATTGTTCGAGACTCAGACTCGCTGTCCCAGTTTAAAACTAGATTAAAGACGCATCTCTTTAACCAAGCATTCACTTAATGCTTACCTTTTATACTACTTCTGAATCAGTTCGAATGCATTAATATTATGAACATCAGCTATGCTAATTATTTCCCATCTGTCTTTCTGCTGTTATCTCGGGACGCTAGTCCCGAGGTAAATAGCGTTCGTCAGCTCCAGTTTGTATCCAGCCTCTCACGAAGACTTCAGATGCCCCAACACCTGTGGAGAGACGACTAAACGCCGGTGGAGAGACGACTCGACGCCTGTGAAGAGACGACTAAACACCGGCGATATGTTATGCCTAAATTTATACATGATTAACTAACTGTATTTTTCTTTGTACATTTCTGAAATGCACTTTCTGTAAAGCTGCTTTGAGACAATGTGTATTGTGAAAAGCGCTATACAAATAAACTTGAATTGAATTGAATTGAAAGTTTCTCTGGGGCTTAAGAACTTTAGAAGCAATAGAAAGTGTCTATAATATGTGCTAATTTGCATATCTGCATAAACATGAGTGTAGTCACCTGGGAATGTCGTCGTCTCCCAGGAAGAGGCCTTTAGGGATGGGCGAGTAATGGTGCGGAGACGAGGGACTGAGGGCTTGTGGGTAGTCAGACATGTCCATATGAGGAGCATAGGCTGCAGAAACACAGAGACGTCAGAGCGTGTGTGTGTATGTGTGTGTGTGTGTGTATGTGTGTGTGTGTGTGTGTGTGTGTGTGTGTGTGTGTGTGTGTGGTGTGTATGCACTCACAGCTGGTGATGTCAGGAGGGTTGTAGGCGTCTTGATGATGATGATGAAGATGAAGAGTTTTGGCTACTCTCAGATACACAACCTCCCCTGTGTTTTTCAGCGCAGCTACTGCGTCTTCATGCATCACGTCCTCTAGATACATGTTGTTCACCTAAACACACACACACACACACACACACACACACACACACACACACACACACACACACACACACACACACACACACACACACACACACACACACACACACACACACACACACACACAAACACTTCATGACTGTAGATAATTCCATACAACTAACCTGCATCACTGAACATCCATGACTACCATCGGTTGCCTCTCATACAGTGTTATTTCTGGTACACTGCAGGCGAAACTGAGAGATTGACCACACTGAACCAGGGTTCCCTATCAGTCAGTCACGTTCAACATTACGTCAGCACAGATTGACGCAGGGGATCTCACTTGATAGCCCAATCACCTTCGAGTGGTAACAAAACAAGCCAATAGACATTGGCGAGTGAGATTTGCATGGCAAGCCACTCCACGTACATGTACGAGTATAAGCTTCAGGGCCGGATTAAGAGTTCAGAGGCCCCTGGGCACAATGTCTTGTAGGCCCCCTCTTAGGCAGGCCAAATGTATATTTTGTCCAAGGATATTTTAATATGGCATTTACAGTTTTACTGACTTAAAAGGAACTTTGTTGTACTATGCTGGAGTAAAGTTCATAAATGGTTATTCTTTCCCATAGGAATTTGTAAAAGTATGTTGGGTGGACCTCTGTGCCTCACGGGGGCTTCGGGGACATGCTCCCCCGCAAGAACATTTTGTACATTTTAAGGTTAAATGCATCAATCTGGCGCACTTTGAGAGATCAAAATTAAGAGCTTCAACCCATGAACTGCTCATTGAACAAAGAAAAAGCATTGCTTTGTACCAGGACAATAAAGCGGGCTCAAACATCTTTTTAGTTATGAGAGTATCAGTCTACATTACATTATCAATGGTGTTTTAGGATACCAAACAATTATTATAATAATGTAATAATGATTTATATAATTATTCCTATGACGTAAAATCCATATAGCCTATAAATGTACTGTATAAATGAAAATGAATATTTCAAAAGTATATTTTAGCCTATATTACACTATAATATAGGGAAATTAAAATACTTTTGTCCTAAATTCTTCACTTGCAAGAAATAAACCCTTGAGCTTTTATGTTGGAGAAAACACCAGATCACCATGCTGACCGCGTGAGCAAAGTGCGGACTTTTCTTTAAATCACGCAGCACAAACATAATGCCTATATAGGCTACTTAATTACAGTCTTGTGCTGTTTTATAAAGGCACAAAGCCATATCACGGTTTAGTTTTTAGTTTGTTGTCAAAATATAACGCTAGAGACCTTTATGTTAGGTTATACATATATGTTGTTGGGAAAAGGGAGAAGAGAGTTTGGTAAAAGGCGGATTCGAACTCGGGTCGAGTGCATCAAAAGCTGCTTTCTAGCACTTTACGCCCTACACCACTGTAGCTATTGTTTTATATTTATATTTTTTTATATTTATTTATATAATATTTTTTATTTTATATATATATTTTTTTTAATCTAAAATGTAAAAAAATATTTGTTTTTCTTTCCCTCGCTTTGGGCCCCAAGTGCGCATGGAGAACTTGCAATGAATACATTTTATCAGACCGGCCCTCGCGGCCTCGAAACACTACCGGCCCACCGGGGAAACTCCCGACTCTCCCGATTGCCACTCCGCCCCTGGTGCCCAGGGCCCCTTAGATGTCGTGGGCCCCTGGGCAAGTGCTCTAGAATAAGGTTATTGTCCAGCTAAAGTTAGTTTTGATTGATTCACTTCTGTTGCAAAGATCCCCGCACCTCATCCCCTCTTGGGACTTATTTGTGGTACTCACAGCCCTACAGAGAGCGTCCTTTGAGCCCCTGCAGTCGGTTGAGCTCTCAAGACAACGCTCCTGACTGTGCACACGTGTATCAACGTGGACCACATGCAGAGCTTCAGAAGCTCTTAGTCTGCTTTGGAGGTCAGGGATGGGAAAGGTCCCCAAGCAGAGGTTGGCCCATTGGATAGTTGATGCCATCATCTGGCGTACCAGTACCAAGACCAGCCGTGCCCCATTGGGCTGAGTGTTGTCACCTCTGGGCTGTTGCCTCTCTAGCAGAAATCTGCACATTTACATTATTGGAGATCTAAATTGCTTTAAAATTTGAAACAGAAATGTATCATAATTAATTGAGTTTGTGCTTAAAACAAGAAGAAAAATCTTCCAGTGGTGTCAGAAAAATGAACCCTCTGAATTAACATTGTTTTTCTGACCCCATTGGCAGAACGCATTTTTGTTTTCTGTAGACCATGACGTTTATTGTTTGATGTTTTTTAAAAAAAAATGTCTGTTGTTGACATGCCCAAACTCACAGCGAGAATCTTGTCCCCGATCTGCAGCCGCCCGTCTTTATGAGCGGCTCCGCCTTCGATGATCTTGGTGACATAAATGCTGTTGTCGCCCGGGACATGCTGGTTCCCGACGCCGCCCGCGATGCTGAAGCCCAGACCTGCGGCACAGGAGAGCAGCCAATCAGATCCGTTGAAAACTTCAGCTTCGCACACCTGCTGCCCCTCACGCACCTTTAGGACCTTTGATGAGTTTCAGCTCTGTGATTTTCTCTGTGGACGGTTTTTGTGACGCAACACGTAGAGTCGGACGATCGGCCCCGCCTCCTTCAGCGCCTCCACCGCAAAACTGTGAGTGACTTCGCGCACATCCACGTCATTCACGAAGAGAATGCTGTCGTTCACCCTGAAAGACACAGTCAATCTCACCTGACCTGCCAATGCACCTCCAGCCCATTACAGCGAAAAAAGATTGGTGGAGGATTTACTTTAGTTGTGTGTGTTTTACCTCAGCCGGCAGTCCTGTGCAGCGGCTCCTCCTGGTATGATCTTAGTGATGAAGATACTGGGATCGTCTCCTATGTGAGGATTATCAGTCCCACCGGCTATACTGAAGCCCAGACCAGAGTTACCCTAAAACACACACACACACACACACACACACACACACACACACACACACACACACACACACACACACACACACACACACACACACACACACTGATGTTCATGCAGAAGTGCTCTGATATGATCATAGAGTTAAAAGCAAGAGACGTCTCAAACCCTCTCCAGTGTGATTTCCTCATATTCAACGTCCCCGTCCATCCCGTTCATCTGCGATAGAGAGAGAGAGAGACATCCAACCATCAGTATCTTTATTCACTGAGCTTCTAATGTCTGGTGTTATAATCAAAACGCTGACACGTGATCTGTGATGGACTCAAACTAATCTCAGAAGCGTTTCAGTGACGCTCACAGAAACCATGAGTCCTTCATCACAAAGTTTAAACTGAATGTCCATAAGGCTGAAACTGATGACACGTGTGAAAAAAATGGAGGGGGCGGGGCTTGATCTTATCCATGAGGATTGATTGGATGGTGAAAGTGTCTCTATATGAAACATAAGAATGGCTGATGACATCAGATGCCAAGAGAGGAAGCAACTTATTAATTTGTGACCAAAGAATATGAAGATAAAGTATGTATCTTTTTAAGTAATCGGAACAAGTGACAGATTGTCTTATTTCGAGCTGCTTTACAGAAACAATCTATACTGTATATCACCTGTACGGGACCAGTGTCCAGAGCGTCAGACAGGTGGCAGAGCAGGTGAGACACACACACACACACACACACACACACACACACACACACACACACACACACACACACACACACACACACACACACACATACACACCATCATCATCAAACCACGTTAAAAACTCACAACCACTCTCCTAAACATCCCGAGAGATGCGCAGGGTAATTAACATCCTGCTTATTTCAGTAACAGGGCTGAAGAACTTTAATTACAGCCACTTGATGAGTTCTGCTGTTACAGCGCTAGAGGGACTGAAGCAACACAGACAGACAGATAGGGCAGAGAGACAGACAGGGCAGAGAGACAGAGAGACAGACAGACAGACAGACGAGAGAGACAGACCGGGCAGAGAGACAGAGAGACAGGACAGACAGACAACAGAGAGACAGACAGGGCAGAGAGACAGACAGACAGACAGAAAGACAGACAGACAGAAGACAGACAGACAAGAAGACAGACAGACAGGGCAGAGAGACAGACAGAGAGACAGATAGGGCAGAGAGACAGGACAGACAGACAACAGAGAGACAGACAGGGCAGAGAGACAGACAGACAGACAGACAGACAGAAGACAGAGAGACAGAGAGACAGACAGACAGACAGACAACAGAGAGACAGACAGGGCAGAGAGACAGAGAGACAGACAGACAGACAGACAGCAGACAGACAGACAGACAGACAGACAGACAGAAGAGACAGACAGACAGACAGACAGAAGACAGACAGAGAGACAGACAGCAGAGAGACAGACAGAGAGACAGACAGACGGCAGAGAGACAGACAGAGAGACAGACAGACAGCAGAGAGACAGACAGAGAGACAGACAGACAGCAGAGAGACAGACAGACAGACAGAGAGACAGACAGACAGCAGAGAGACAGACAGACAGGCAGCAGAGAGACAGAAAGAGAGACAGACAGAGAGACAGACAGCAGAGAGACAGAGAGACAGACAGACAGACAGACAGACAGACAGACAGACAAGACAGAGAGACAGACAGACAGAGAGACAGACAGGACAGACAGAGAGACAGACAGACAGACAGACAGACAGACAGACAATTCAGAGAGAGAATTCCTAGGAGATGGTCACACTTCAGTTGAGCTCCAGATAAATGACAAAAAATAAGAATATTTTTACCACGAAATGAGAGAAAAGTAGAAGATTTAACATAAAACAACGTCTAGACAAAGTTTTTGTTGAATTAGGACAGATTTTATTTATTTTATTTTATTTTTTCACACCTGAATCTGAGGAAAATTCAAGAGAAGATCATCACAGGATTCCCCTCTACAGAAGAGGACATTTATAATGAAAAGGATGACATCAAGCAACATAAACAACAAACAACATAACAACTAAGAAGAAAACTTACAAGAAAGAAGAGAGGTAAAGACATTTTGAACAGAAAGTGCCATTTCATATCTCTCTGAGTTTTTGCTTAGAAGAACAGCACAAAGAGACATTTTGGACAAAACTGAAACTTGAACTTTAAAGAAATATATATTTTTATTTTTTTCTCACAAAATCAGTGAAAGTCATATTTTTTGCCTGCTTTTTTGGCTTGTTTATTAATTTTTATTTCACTGAGAGAAAATAAACAAAAAATTGGCAGTTATTTCAGTTGGATGTTTACATTCTAAATCAACTATGGCCAGTGCATCCTCCTGGCTCCGCCCCCAGAAGAGTTCTGAACACTCCAGCTACAGCACCAGGCCTAAACAACCCCCATATGTCGAGGCCATCCCACTGCACTATCCTAAAGAGATCACAAATGAATCAGCACGGAAAGTCTACAAAAACAAAAGGCTGACAGACAACCCAGAAACCCTTTTTGCAGACCTACATAAAGATGGCAGCATAAGTAACCTGATATTTTATACCAACAAGCCCTATGCATGGCACAAGGCCATCATTGCACACTATCCCTCTGCTGAAAGAAAAGGCATCTGCGGGGGTTTCCAGTTAAAAATAAGAAACGAGGAAGACACAACAACCACGACCGTAAACATCTACAAAACAACAGGTATAGTGGTGGTAAAAAGCATCAATGGTCTCTTTGAACAAGACTTCCTCTGCATCAAAGACAGAGCACAGAAAGAGACCACTACCAGCGACCAACTTATCCCTCCTGAGGAGTCAGTCTTCCACACCTTCCACACAGACGAGGATCAGACAGAACACAGCGACCCTTCGAGCACAGAACAGACCAAAGACCTCCATCCACACTGCTATTGCACTGACATGAGGGAGAGATTCACAGAGCTAGAGGGAGAAATGGTCCAGCTCAAGGAGATGATCTTCTCCCTGCAAACAGTTCAGACAACAGACCAGACCAGCAACAGCCCCACAGCCAAGCACAGAGACAGGGACAGCCTCAGGAGTGAGCTGTCTACACTGCAGACTGAGGTGACGGAGCTCCAGCAGGAGAGAGAGGGGTTAAGGGCTCAGCTGGAGACACTGGAAACACGGTTCTTACAACAGACTGAGTTACACAAGGCACAGCTAACAGCAATGAGGATAGAAATAAGTGAACTGAGGCAGGACAGAGGAGCACAGCACAGCGAGTTCAGCTCATCAGAGGAACTGGTGGAGCAGGACACTCTTCACCCTGATCACAACTCTCAAACAACAGAGATTCAGCACAGCCAGAATCCTCCTCTCCCATCAGACCCTTCCCTCACCTCACAACCAGCCCCACACTCAGAAGACCCCTCCACACCGACAGAAGGAACACTATGACCGGAAATCGCTATTTTAATTGATTCAAATGGGAAATAGATGAAAAGAAGCTTTTTCCCAAACACAGAGTGGCCAAACTCTGGTGTCCGAACACTCAGAGCGCACTCAAATGGCTAAGTGTTGACAACCTGGGATCCCCAAGCCATGTAATAATCCACACCGGCACAAACGATCTGAGAGCCCAACAGGAGAGGGTGGCTACATCACTACAAACAGTGATTGAAAAGGCCTCAACCACCTTCCCAAATGCTAAAGTTATCATCTCCACACTGCTGCCCCGAAAAGACTTCCACCCTGACACTATCCAGCGGGTGAACGCCCACCTCTCCCGTTCTTGTGCACTGAAACCCAATGTGCACCTGGCACACCACCCCACCCTGGACCCCTCATGCCTCTACGACCATGTCCATCTGTACAAGACCGCTGTTCCTGTCTTCGCCAGGACCCTAAAAGATGTGGCCCTGAGTCGGCATCACAACAGCACCCCCAGGAGCAACAGAGCCCAACAACCTCCAGCCAGACCTGTAAGAAAGCACAGTGTACCCACAGAGAGAACATCCAGAAGACTTCCATCAAGACGACAGCACTCTCACATGCTGAGACCACCCCAGCCAACACTTGAGCACCTTCTTCCAGCCTCTAATACCTCACATCCAGTGCATCAGGCCAGGCCGAAGCCCCTCCTGCCGACCCGCTGCCCTCCTCATACCCCGCAGGCCCCGGGCAGACACAGCTACGCTCAGATAGTGAGCAGAACATCCACAACAGCACCAGTGCAAGCCACATCAACAGAGCTAAGAGACATCCGTCAGATGCTGAACCTCATCTGCTCACACCTACTGTCATAGGTCAAAACTTATCTCCCAAACTAAAACCCCATGGATAACAAAGCCTTTATCATTTCATGTTGGAACATTCAAGGCCTGAAATCATCTACCTTTGGCCTCAAAAGCAGAAACCCAGATTTCAACTCAGAAATCAAAAACTCAGACATCATCATCCTGCAGGAGACATGGAGCAGAGGAGATGGACCCACCGGCTGCCCCGAAGGCTACAGAGAGCTCATCATCCCATCCGTTAAACTGCCTGGAGTGACACAAGGAAGAGACTCAGGAGGAATGCTTATCTGGTACAGATCAAATCTTGCCCATGCCATCAAAGTAGCTAAAACAGGACAATTCTGCACATGGTTAGAAATTAATAAGACAGTCACCGCAACAGAGAAAAACATCTTCCTGTGTGCCACTTATATCCCTCCAGCAGAGTCTCCATATTTTAATGAAGACAGTTTCTCCATTCTTGAAGTAGACATTAATTACTTCCAGTCACAGGGAAGCGTGCTGCTCTGTGGAGACCTGAATGCCAGAACAGGTGAAGATCTGGACACTCTGAACTCTGGACCTCAGGGGGACAAACACCTGCCTGGAGGAGACGTCCTCCCCACACCGATACAAGCACAGAGACACAATTATGACAAAACAAAAAACAGTCATTTTTGTTCCTAGTCAACGGCAGGCTTCGAGGAGACTCCTACGGTAGATACACCTACAGCTCATCTTTCGGTAGCGGTACAGTCGACTATTTTCTGACAGACCTTAACCCAAACTCCCTCAGAGCGTTCACAGTCAGCCCACTAAACCCCCTGTCAGACCACAGTAAAATAACCCTCTACTTAAACAGAGCAATGCCCAACCAAGAAGCATCTAAACAAACCCAGCTCCACTCACTTAGAAACATGTATAGATGGAAACAAAACAGTAAAGATATTTCACTAGTTCACACTTACATATAATTAGAGGGAGAAAGTTTAATGCGTATTTGGCGTGCTGTCCGGGGGGAGGGCTTCTTGCTCGGAATTCGGCCCGAACCCATAATACTCCCCCGGTATGTAAGTGCTTATGACAAAAAGTGAGGCGAAAGGGGTGGTGGAGGGATGCTGCAAAAAACTGCCAATGCAACGAGGTGAGACCGCTGGGTATTTATAGCTCTCATCGTTGATTGCTGAGTGCTCTCCACCCGTGTTAATTATCTGCGCGTGCTCCTCCCGAACTTTGTTAATAAAACATCATTTCACTAGTTCACACTTACATATAATTAGAGGGAGAAAGTTTAATGCGTATTTGGCGTGCTGTCCGGGGGGAGGGCTTCGTGGTCGGAATTCGGCCCGAACCCATAATACTCCCCCATAAAAGCCAGATGACTTGGGACAGCACTCGTAAAATTATGCGGAATTAAACCCCCCAAAAAGTGAAAGGCATGAGAAGGTATTTACTAAAGAACGAGCTTGACCGTTCGACCGTGAGGGCTCTCGGAACATCCGACGGGAACTTGGATGCTCGCGGCATCGGACGGATAAGACCCACCAGCAGTTGAACTGACAGCTCGATGACGCCAGATTTAAACGAGCTTGATTATGGAACGAGTTTAGCCGTTCGACCGGGAGGGCTCTCGCAGCATCCAACGGGAGCTTGGGTGCTCGCGGCATCAGATGGGTAAGCCCTGCCAGCGATCGAACGCAGGGCGACAGCTGAACTCGGTCGGGAAGCTCGACCAGCGCTTCGAAGGGGGCTGGGACACGGAAATAGACCCCTCGCCACCCGACGAACGGGGAGCCCGCACAGCGACTCGAGCGGGCCGTCCAACGACGATTAAGACAGGCAGGCTCTCACTGCGATTCGGACGGGAGGGCTCGATCAGCGCTTTGGGAGGGGGACAGGGCCCGGCCTACGAACGAGGAGCCATCACTGCGTACGAATGGGGGAGCCTGCAATTGTAAAAATACACTGTATATTAGATCTACTTATTGAAACGGGCGAGAATACAGTGAGCCAGAAATAGTTTTGAAGTGGTTTGGAGAGTGACGATGAATGGAGCGTAACAGGTGGTGGGAATTAACTAATTAATTGGTTAATACTTGGTGAGCGTTTCTGATGTGGAAGCGGCTGGATCTGATGTGGGTATAGAGAGCTTCAGATGACCAGCGACCAAGGGTTTGAGTTTGTTGCTGAGAGAGACCTTTTTGTGCGGCTGAGGTTGCTGCTCCGAAGCGAAAAGAATGACTTGGAAATTGGTTTGCTGCAATGCCTAACTGGATGAGAACTGCTTTAAGAACTGGTAACTTGCATAATACGCACTGCTGAAATTTGTCATGTTGCACCACGTTATCGACCAGGCAGAACAATCCTTCCAACCACTATAGATAGATTCTCAAATAGCTTACCTGATCTATCTCAGCTGCTCAGTAAACCCAAACAATCAGATGAACTAGAGGAAATGACTAGCAGTATGAGCAACATTTTCTCTAGAACTCTAGATATTGTTGCACCAATTAGATTAAAAAAGGTTAGAGAGAAAACTAAAGCACCATGGTACAACAGTGCTACGCATGCTATCAAGAGAGAAACTCGTAAATGGAAACGAACTAATTTAGAGGTCTTCAGAATCGCGTGGAAAGACAGTATGTCACGTTATAAAAGGGCTCTAAAATCAGCCAGGGCTGAGCATATCCGCAAACTAATAGAAAATAACCAAAATAATCCAAGGTTTTTATTTAACACCATGGCTAGACTAACAAATAATCAGACATCTCCAGAGCAAAATATTCCGTTACAATATAGTAGTAATGATTTTATGAATTACTTCAATGAGAAAATAGAAAGCATCCGAAACACAATTGTAAATGTACAATCCTCTATGGTGTCTTATGACTCGGCCTCAATTATGGCCCCCCTAGAACAACTAAACCGCTTTACAACTATAGGACAGGAAGAGCTAAATAAACTTATCATTGCATCTAAACCAACAACATGTTTATAAGATCCAATACCCACTAAACTACTTAAAGAAGTGTTACCTGTAGTGGAAGAGCCTCTTCTCAATATTATTAACTCGTCTTTATTTTTAGGTCATGTTCCAAAAATATTCAAGCTGGCAGTAATAAAACCTCTCATTAAGAAACCGCAATTAGATCCAAATAACCTAGCAAATTACAGACCCATCTCAAATCTTCCATTTATGTCTAAAATACTAGAAAAAAATTTTGTCCGCTCAATTGTGCTCTTTCTTGCAAGAAAATGATATCTATGAAAAATTTCAGTCGGGATTCAGACCGCATCATAGCACAGAAACTGCGCTAGTTAAAATTACAAATGATTTACTCTTAGCCTCTGACCAAGGCTGTATCTCAATACTAGTTCTACTTGATCTTAGTGCTGCGTTCGACACTATAGATCATAAAATACTCTTAGATCGACTACAAAACTACACTGGTGTCCAGGGACAGGCATTAAGCTGGTTTAGATCGTACTTATCAGGGCTGCGTTTCCCAAAAGCATCGTAAGCCTAAGTTGATCGTAAAAACGATCGTACGACTGATCTTAATATTGTGGTCTGTTTCCCAAAAGCATCGTAACTTAAGTAGCACTTGAAAATCTTCGTAGAACTACGAGTGCTCTGGAGTAATCGTACATCCCCAAGTGCATCGTAAGAAGACAGATATATGAGGTCACCTGCAGGAAAACCAGCAGATTACACTTTATCTCGATTTAACAAATTACACTGCAACGTGAGTATAATATAAGGTTTTGATTGTACTGTATTGTATACTTTATTATTGTACTCGTGTTTTGTTTAAATTTATTTATAAATGAAATAATTAAAAAGGGAAGATTTTTTTTTAAATACACATCTAAATTAAATGAATGAGAAAAAAATCATAAACGAAGTAATGTGGGAATCATGTTTTAAAAACTGGGCAATATAGGGATGAATTTTAAAAAAAATTGCCAATGACTTGCTGACGTGCACGAAAACCAGCCATGTATTTTGCGGACCTCCCTGATCTTTGAACGCCGCTGGTTGCATTTAGTTTGCAATGTTGTCCTCCCTGATGTTTTGTTTTTCCTTATTTGTATGGTGTCCTTTAAATCTGTTAAAAATAAAGTCTTTGTTTCGCTCTATCTCCTCTAAAAGGACATTAATTTGACCTTTTTTAAAGGTATCTTCTCTTGTTTTTTTTTGTTTTGTTTTTTTCTCAGCCATTTTGTCAGTGCCTCCGCCTGTATAGATGCTTTAGACTTGTCTTGATTTCTAATCGACAACAAATGACGATTTTTAGGTTAAACGTTCAGAATATGGTTCCATATAAGGTTATATTTCAGCACTTCGCGAATGGACAGCGATGCTTAAGTAGCACGTAGAGCGCGTTCTCGCGCGTTCATGTTAAGGGCACTTTTGGGAAACGCACGTGGAATTGCCGCGAGCGTTCGTAACCTTGCACGTAGAGAGCGCTCTTAAGAGCTAAGATACATCGTTATCGGGAAACCCGGCCCAGACCGTTACCATTTTGTCTGTTTAAATGGGGAAAAATCGAAGATAACATCAGTAGACTATGGAGTGCCGCAAGGATCGGTGTTAGGCCCTCTGCTATTCTCAATATATATGCTGCCACTTGGTAATATTATAAGAAAACATGGAATTAATTTTCACTGTTATGCTGATGACACTCAATTATATATCTCATCACGACCAGATGAAAACACTAACTTATCTAACTTGACAGAGTGTCTAAAAGATATAAAATGCTGGATGACGTGTAATTTCCTGCTATTAAATTCAGATAAAACGGAGGTATTACTTATTGGTCCAAAAAACTACCCACAAAATCCCTTACAATACAACTTTAATTTAGAAGGATGTCCTGTTACTTTATCCACTACAGTAAAAGACCTGGGTGTTATACTAGACCGCAACTTGACTTTCGAAAATCATATTTCATATGTTACAAGAACAGCCTTTTTCCACCTTAGAAACATTGCTAAGCTACGTAACATGCTATCTGTTTCAGATGCAGAAAAGTTAGTTCATGCATTCATGACCTCGAGACTAGATTACTGTAATGCTTTATTAGCTGGTTGTCCTGCATCCTCAATAAACAAGCTACAGTTAGTCCAAAATGCAGCCGCTAGAGTTCTTACTAGATCAAGAAAATATGATCATATAACACCAATTTTATCATCTCTACACTGGTTACCTATTAAGTTCCGTATCAATTACAAAGTATTACTATTGACTTATAAAGCTCTAAATGGTTTAGCTCCTGTGTATTTAACAGACCTTCTATCGCCCTACAATCCATCGCGCTCTTTAAGATCACAAAATTCGAGGCTTCTGGTCGTTCCTAGGATATCTAAGTCTACTAAAGGAGGGAGGGCGTTCTCACATTTATCTCCTAAACTCTGGAATGGCCTTCCTGATATTGTTCGAGACTCAGACTCGCTGTCCCAGTTTAAAACTAGATTAAAGACGCATCTCTTTAACCAAGCATTCACTTAATGCTTACCTTTTATACTACTGCTGAATCAGTTCGAATGCATTAATATTATGAACATCAGCTATGCTAATTATTTCCCATCTGTCTTTCTGCTGTTATCTCGGGACGCTAGTCCCGAGGTAAATAGCGTTCGTCAGCTCCAGTTTGTATCCAGCCTCTCACGGAGACTTCAGATGCCCCAACACCTGTGATGAGACGACTAAACGCCTGTGGAGAGACGACTCGACGCCTGTGAAGAGACGACTAAACACCGGCGACATGTTATGCCTAAATTTATACATGATTAACTAACTGTATTTTTCTTTGTACATTTCTGAAATGCACTTTCTGTAAAGCTGCTTTGAGACAATGGCCCTCATTTATCATTCTTGCGTAGAAACGGGCGTATATGTTGGCGTAAGATTATGCTTACACTCCTCTCACCGCCTGATTTATGAAGCTGTGCGTACCTTTGAAATCCTGGTGTACGCAATACCTGTCCTTGATAAATGCCGCGGCTGAAAACGATCGTCATTAGAATAACACGCCTCTATATATTCAAGTCTCCGCTTCCCCACGCCCTCATTTTACGCCATAAACACACGGAAGACGGCAAAGAAGAGAAACTTCTCCGACGTGGAGATCGAGACCATCACCAGGGAAATGGAAATAAACTAAATTGTTTTATTTTGGGTGTTTAAAGAGTGGCATTAAAGGTTAAAGTGGATTAAAGTGAGATTAATTCCACCTATATTACGAGTTCTGTTAATAGTGTGGGGGTTGAGAAGCGCACTCCAGCAGAGATAAGAATGTTTTATTGCTTAATATAGACCAATAGTGATCAAGTTAAGCATGAGTTTTCTTGTTTATTGTAGATGAAAAAAAAGTGGTCAGATCTAAAGATCGCCACAAAGAGGCGCGTCTCGGCACTGAAGATCTTATTATTTTTATGATTTTTATTATTAATGACGCTTATTATTATTTAGAAGAAGAATTTCGTTATTATTATTTAAAAGAAGAATTGTAATGTTATCGATCCACGTGTAATGATTTGCATGAATGGAGATTGGTTGTTAGCTCTTTGTATGAGAGTCAGATGATATCCAGTAAAGACTGAAGTTAGACGCAAACGTGTGTGCTCTTGATTATTTTTTGGTACGACACTATTTTGAGTGACTGCACAAGAACAATACAAGAGTAATGTAATTTTTATTACCGGTATTTTGTCATTCTGAATTATTTTTTTGGTCATCGAAAGCTTTTCATTACTGAACCAAGTCCGTGCGCGCACCACCTAACCCTGAAATGTCAGGTAAAGCTAGAGCCCGAAGCCATTTGTTTTGAGAATAATGGCTGGCTGGTGAAGTTATTGGCTGGCTAGCCGGCTCAGCCAAAACCTAAATGGCTGCTGCAGCCGCCAAACTTTTCATAGCTGCAAATGGCTGAAGCTGCCACTTCACTGATTAAGAACGCAAACTTTTGTTGAATTTATGAGAAATCTACATAGCCTACGCAAACAGACGAAGTGTAGTAGGCTAAAAGAGCTAAATGTGTATTTCGTTTTTTTTTCAACACAAGTCTGAAAGAAGACCTGTTATTGAAGACAAATATCCAAAAATAGCAAATTGACCAGTAAAAAAAAAAAAACGATGTTTTTGCCTGCCGTGTCTCGCCTTAATATAAACACACACTGTTATCATTATTATTTCGGACAAAGTTTTGCACATTTCCCTTCAATATAGCCTACACTGAAGCATGCGTCGTGAATTAGGCTATCAATGTGGAAACGGTGGTTTGTTACTGCAGTAATCACGTCCAGTGCTATAAACCTCTCCGTTCCTGAATATTTGGTTCATAACATCAATCTTTGATTCAGGTGTTTGTGCAACCATGCCCGGAAGATTTAACAAAAGTCTGGGTAAAATCAAATCAATAACGGACGCGATTTGTCACGTATTTTACATAAGGCCCGCACATAATTGGATAAAAACATAAGGATTTACTTTAGACTACTCATAGCAAATAGCCTATAAGAAATCAATTTCGCAATAATGTTACATTATGATTAGAATTAAATGAATGTTGTCCATTTTCTAAGCTTAGAAAATGCACATTTATATGGGCTGAATTTTATAGGCCTAATATATTGTTTAGTAATTATGTGAATTACACTGCGCAAACCAAAGTAATACTAGGCTACGCATCGGATGAAGAGGGGTTGGCTTTTAGTCTCCACAGAACAAAATATTCATTTTATTTTTTAGTGTTCGCATTTAAATGAGGAAAAAACAATGGTACACGATGACAGTTCTCCGTTACGGACGTGAGCGCTCTGAAAGCGGCACTAAAAGATGCTTTAAAACTTTCACAAAAACATTTAACAGAAAGCACAAAACCTTTCTTTAAAATGAATTTCGTTTTGTATTAATTGTATCTTAATTTCAATCTATTTTTTATCAACCAATTGCCTGGATTTAATACATAATAATTAAATATAGCAGACGGTAGATTATTACGAAACGCCAGCGCGTGAACTGGAGCTCGTCTCATATGAACCGAAAGTCGGCGTATAAAGGAAGCCTAACCTGGGCTACTTGCCTCACAGACATGTCTACTTTTAAACAGAACAATTCAAAACGAAAGAAAGCAGACTAGCCTACTACTCTCTTCTTATGTAATCCGTATAAAATGTGCATTTCTCTCTTGCGCGTCTACTGCGAAGATCGCGAGTCAGCATGTCACCCCTCGTAGCAACGAGCACATGACTGTGCTGCTGTTACTGTTATGAATCCAGAGGGAAAATAGATCTCCGTGTATTGTTACATTTCGTGTGTGTATGTCTCTATGTGATATTATTATTTGATACAAATAATTCTGGCCGGCTCAGCCAAACTTTATCAGATGGCGGCTCAATTTGGCTTATGAAATTATTGGCTGGCGGCGGCTGAAATTCCAAATGGCGCAAATGGCGGCGCCTGGCGGCGGCTTCGGGGTCTAGGTAAAGCGCACAGGCTCGCAACTGAAGGAATACATATGCCTACAAATCAAATGCTTTGGTAAAATCACACAAATTAAACATTGAAGTCCATGTTGCACAAAAATAAACACTGAAGTTTATAATATATATATATTTTTACAGTTCATAATATATCATATCTCTTAGTTTGTCATGCGTTTTGTGGAGGAATTGTTTTTCTGCGCATTTCTGCACTAACTCAAAACGTGCGTACACCACCTCCTGAGCTGGTGTAGGATTAGAGCGTGCCGTACGCCAAAGTCCATATTGATAAATCTCAAAGTTACCGTGGTTTTGGGTGTACGCCAGGTGTACGCTGGAAATTTGGTGTACGCACTTTTGATAAATGAGGGCCAATGTGTATTGTGAAAAGCGCTATACAAATAAACTTGAATTGAATTGAATTGAATTGCTTTAAGATGTTTTTGGAACCAGAAACCTGTGGCTGGATAATTGTAATCGACAGCAAATAGTGTGTCGAGTTGGGACTTGACCATGGAACATCTATGCTGCAAGTAGTTTATAAGAGAATGATACTGTTGAATGGGAGTTAGCAAATTGAAAATGTAAACAAATTGACCTTTCTTTACGCAATCCGATTGCTTTAATGAAGAAAGATAATGTTTCGTTATCTACGATCTGTAAGTCTGAAATGGTGGATATTCTAATCGAATTTAGACGTGTTGGAGGAATGGTAACCGAGACGGAGTCATGAAAAACGCTTGAGTATATCAATAGTACGGGGTTGTTTGGTATCCGGGCGAGTGGGAAGAGCTCCTTGAATTCCTTTAATGAGAAGGGAACGTTTGAGAATCGTTTACGGCAGGGGCGGGCTTACCGTAGGCTAATTTATAGGGAAAATTGAAAGCTGCTTAGGTAGCTTTTTTAATGGACCCCGCTTGGAGACCAATTTAAGGGTTAGGGTTAGGGTTAAGAGATCAGAGGCCCCTGGACGCAATGTCTTGTAGGCCCTCCTTAGGCAGGCCAAATGTATGGTTTGACCAATTTTAATTTGCCATTAGGCTAACAGTTTTACTGATTTTTAAAAAATAAAATGTTTTTGGAGTAAAGTTCGTGAATTATTGTTCTTTCCCATAGGATTCTTTAAAACTATGTTGTGTGGAATTTTGTCCCTCTAGGGGGGGGGGGGGGGATTTTGTACGTTTTAAGGTTAAATGCATCAATCTGGTGCACTTTGAGAGCTCAAATTTAAGAGCTTTAACCGGCTTCAGCCCCATGAACTGTGACATTGAATAAAGGAAAAGCATTGACTTGTACCTGGACATTACAAGTCAATGTACTTTTTCTAGCTGTTATCTGTATTCTACGTGTATTCTACTACGCACTATGCACTCTTGAGTCCATGACAAATTTCCCTTACGGGACAATAAAGTATATTCTTCTATCTATCTATTCTATTCTATTCTATTCTATTCTATTCTATTCTATTCTATTCTATTCTATTCTATTCTATTCTATTAAAGAGGGATCAAATATCTTTTTAGTTATGATATAGAGTCTCAGTGTGTTTTAGGATGCCAAACGATTATTATAATAATGTAATAATGATTTATATAATTATTCCTAGCTATTACGTAAAATCCATATAGGCTATAAATGTACTGTATAAATGAAAATGAATATTTCAAAAGTATATTTTACTTACACTATTGTATAGGAAAATTACAATACTTTTGTCCTAATTTCTTCACTTGCAAGAAATAGAGCTTTTATTTTGGAGAAAACACCTGATTACCATGCTGATCGCGTGAGCAAAGTGCGGACTTTTCTTTAAATCACGCAGCACAAAGAGAATGCCTATATAGGCTACTTAATTACAGTCTTGTGCTGTTTTATAAAGGCACAAAGCCATATCACGGTTTCGGTGTTGGGAAAAGGGAGAAGAGAGAGTTCGGCAAAAGGCGGATTCGAACTCGAGTCGAACGCGTCAAAAGCTGCTTTCAACACCTCACGCCCTCGCCCTACACCACTGTAGATATTCAGTGAATAGTATCTTTTTGCTAAAAAGACAGGCATGTAGTCCAAATGTAGGCTACGCTCTCAACTCGCGTTTAAAGTCTGATAGGCAGCACGCAGCACGCAGCACAGAAGAATGTCCAATTTAGCGTGAGATTTCTTTGGTGGGCGTGAGAGCGTGAGATTGAGGCTGAATGCGTGAGTGTCATGCCAGATGCGTGAGAGTTGGCAACCCTGCATTTTATTCGATTTACTGAAGCCTGTAAAACGCATTTGCCGCTGCACGGCCGTGTGTATATCTAGGCTGCAGAGTCTGGCTCGCTCATAGGCTGCGCTGCGGATACTGACGTCCAATAGCGCGGGCGCCTCTGACGTGCGACCAATGAGCCAACTCTACGTCATTACACGTCAGAGCCCGCCGAGGGGGCGCCAAGTCCCCGAATTTGCCATTATAGCAGGTCTTCGTTCATTCATATTCTGACATATTAGAAGCGATGTGTGTCATGGATTTTCACTGAATTGATTCTCAAAAATACAAAACGAAGTGCATTCCGTATCAGTTCAATACGGAACAAGACTTATGTGTCAAATACAGAATGATTCCGTATTATACGGAACGATTCCGTATTATACATAACGGTTGGCAACCCTGCTGTTACGTGTCTTCCGTTGAGAAATACGAACGGCGCGTTTAGCGGAAAATAATTTGAGGTACGTACGTGTAAAAGTGGCTACCCCCGTACTGCGCGAGCTCCGCTATGATGGAAAGACAATCGTTCGACCCGCGCTGTCTACGGAAAAAAGCAGAACATATGATTTCAGTATTTTTACTGGAGAGAAAACATCACTGCTGCGGCAGTGTAGAAAATTTACCAGAGAAACTGAGCTCCTGTGGGAGCAGGGGAGACATCACTGCTGTGGCAGTGTAGAAAATTAGCCAGAGAAAACAGAGCTCCTGCGGGAGCAGAGGAGACCGATGTTTGTCTTTTCGTGCGTTATCGAAGACGCGAGGAAGAGGAGGAGAGATTCAGGCATCCGAAGTTTAAGTGGCCAAGCAAAGACAGCAGTTCACGTTCACGTTTAGAACGGTTTAGACTGTCTGGGAAAGTAGACGAGATGAAATAATGTCCTATCGATTATTAAACGAACCCTCAATGTTTCTATGGCTAGGGTCACATTCCCTGCCGATTTGTTAGTTTTGAATCAGAAAAACCAGTGAGCTGTGGTTTAAATCACTTCAAATTAAAATGAAAATACATTTATGCTATAACTTTAAGTTTCTAAGCGATTTTTTGTAGATAAATTGCATTACAGTGTTAACGATAGATAGGTTATTTGTGATTCTGTGTGCAAGCTGCACGTAATGTGAGACTTACCGTTTACGTGTGAGAGTTTATCACTAGGAAGCCTCACGTAAATGACGGCAAATCATTTGTACAGGACGGGTTTAAAACGAGTGATTCCCGAATCCTGATAAAAAATGAGTATCCAGGGCAGTATAACTGGCTCGTGATTAAATAACTGAAATAACTTCGATGCGAAGTTCAACCAGGGACGGAAAACGAAAAGTTTTTTGAGCTGAGCACTCACGGACTGGACTGGCCGGGTCTGAAACTGCAGCGCAGCTTGGGCTAGGCTGAGGCCTGCGGCGGCCTGACGCTGGAAAAACACCCGTTCCTTCGCGTGAAGAGGGTGGCATTGCCTTATTGCCCATTTCTCTATGGCAGGATTTGTTTGAATGCGGTCCGGTTAAAAGAAATACCCGGAAGTAGATAGCATAGCATGTTTCGCCGGCGGTGGCAAGGACCCGTTTGTTTGGCCTGATGCCCGCGAGATAACTCCAGAGGATTGCGACAAAGATTCCTGATTCTGGTGGACGAAAGATTCTTCATCGAACGGGAAGAGCTTAGTTCAGACGTGTTTAGGAAGGTACTGCTTGGTCAAATGCTGTTATGCTGCAAAAAACTGCCAATGCAACGAGGTGAGACCGCTGGGTATTTATAGCTCTCATCGTTGATTGCTGAGTGCTCTCCACCCGTGTTTATTATCTGCGCGTGCTCCTCCCGAACTTTGTTAATAAAACATCATATATCTAAGTACAATTAGTCAACCGAAAATTCAAGCCCTATTAGATAAATTCCTTGCCACTCCTTTCCTGCACAATAGTGAAGGTACAAACCTAGCAGTAGACAAGCTGAAAAGAATATTTGAGGTATCAGCAACATTATCCAACTTAAAAAACACAAAAAGAAAACCAAAAAGACCACATGCCATTGAGAAATGGTTTGACAACGACTGCAAAAAACTTAGGAAAGAATTAAGAATCCTATCCAACCAGAAACACAGAGATGCTGACAATGAGAACATCCGTCATCTCTATCACGAAAAACTTAAACAATATAGGAATACTTTAAGAAAGAAAAAAGAACAAAACACAAAGAGTCAACTCAGGGAAATTGAAGAATCCTTAGAATCCGACCAGTTCTGGAAACATTGGAACACACTAAACAAATCCTACCATCAAGAACTAGCTATCCAGAATGGAGATGTTTGGATTAACCACTTCTCCAACCTCTTTAATAATGTAAACAAAAATCAGGAACAAAATGCCCTTTATGACAAACTAAGGGTTTTAGAATCAACCATCAAAGACTACCAGAACCCATTAGACTCCCCAATAACACTAACCGAACTATTAGACAAAATCCAAACCCTGAAACTGCAAAAAGCCTGTGGTGTCGATGGCATCCTGAATGAAATGATTAAATACACAGACCACAAATTCAAATTAGCCATTCTCAAGCTCTTCAATATCATCCTGAGTTTATGTATATTCCCCAACATTTGGAACAAAGGACTTATTACCCCAATACATAAAAACGGAGACAGATTTGACCCTAATAACTACCGTGGTATATGTGTAAACAGCAACCTAGGCAAACTCTTCTGCAACGTCCTAAACAGCAGACTAGCCCATTTTCTCAGAGACACAAATGTCCTGAGCAAGTGTCAAATTGGCTTCCAACCAAAATATCGCACATCAGACCATATATACACTCTCCATACCTTAGTCGATAAGCAAATTAACGAAAACAAAACAAAAATTTTCTCATGCTTTGTGGACTTCAAAAAAGCTTTTGACTCCATTTGGCATGAAGGTCTTTTTCTTCAATTAATCCAGTGCGGCATTGGAGGAAAAACATATGACATCATCAAATCAATGTACACAAACAACAAATTTGCAGTTAAAATTGGTAACAAACACACAGAATTCCTCCCTCAGAGTCGTGGAGTGAGACAGGGCTGCAGCTTAAGTCCTACGCTGTTTCAATATCTACATAAATGAGCTAGCGAGGGCTCTGGATCAGTCTGCAGCACCTGGCCTTACTCTACTGGACACTGAAGTCAGATGCCTTCTGTTTGCTGATGATCTGGTGCTGCTGTCTCCCACTAAAGAGGGTCTACAGCAGCATCTAGACCTCCTGCACAGCTTCTGTCAGTCATGGGCCCTGTCAGTTAACCCCAAAAAGACTAAAATAATGATTTTCCAAAAATGACCCAGCCGCCAAGACCAACATCATAGTTTTAAATTGAACAACATGCTCATCGAACACACACAGGACTACACTTACCTCGGCATAAACATTAGCAACACAGGAAATTTTAAAAAAGCTGTTAACGATTTGAGAGACAAGGCACGGAGAGCTTTTTATGCTATAAAGAGAAATATCCAAATTGACATCCCAATCAGAATCTGGCTAAAAATCATCAAAACAGTAATAGAGCCCATCGCGCTGTACGGGTGTGAAGTCTGGGGTCCACTCGCAGACCAAGAGTTCACTAAATGGGACAAACACCCAATAGAGACTTTGCAGACCGAGCTGTGCAAAATCTTGCTACGAGTTCAGCGCAAAACCCCAAATAATGCCTGTAGAGCAGAATTAGGATTATACCCCCTTGTATTTACGATTCAAAAAAGAGCCATTAAATTCCATGCCCACTTAAAAAACAGTGATGAACAGACCCTTCATCACAAAGCCCTGTCCTACCGAGAGCTGAAGCCGGAGAAGAACGCCCTCGGCCGATTGGTCTTACAGCTGACGTCACAGACTGACAATAAAGACAGAGCCACACCAAACCAAATAATTAAAACACAAAAAGAGAAATACCTCAAACATTGGACAGACGCAACAGCCAAACAAAGTAAACTGCAATGCTATTTGGCCCTAAACAGAAAATATGAATTGGCAGGATACCTGAGTAAAGTGAAGCGACCCTAAACTGAGGAAAGTCCTGAGCATGTACAGACTCAGTGAACACGGTCTGAGCATCGAGACAGGCCGACACAGACAGACCTGGCTGCAGAAGGAAGAGCGACTGTGCCCTCACTGCTCAGAGAACCAAGTGGAGACAGAACTACACTTTTTGACATCCTGCCCCAAATATACACACATTAGAGACACTTTCTATCCCCTTTTTACAACCTACCAGAAAGACTTCCATCAGAAATCTAATATGGACAAACTCCCACTCCTGCTCGGAGAAAGCCCTGCGTGCTCAAACCTGGCTGCCAGATAGTGAGGTCCTGTCACGAAGAAAGAGCCTCCTGCAGGACAGAGCTACCAACTACATGCCTATAGAGACACTATTATAATTATTATACTATTTTTAATGTAAAAACAAAACAAACAAAAATACTTTATTTTTATTTATTTATTTTTACAATTATTTATACTTATTTCTATTGTATAGTGTTGTGAATGCTTTGGCAATGTAAAGATTTCTTTCACCATGCCAATAAAGCTATTTGAATCTTGAATCTTGACACAGACAGACAGACAGACAGGACAGAGAGACAGACAGGACAGAGACACAGACAGACAGACAGACAGAGACAGACAGACAGATAGACAGACAGGACAGACAGACAGGACAGAGTTATGGACAGAACACAGACAGACAGAGACAGAGAGACAGATAGACAGACAGGACAGACAGACAGACAGACAGACCGACAGACCGACAGACAGACAGGACAGACAATCAGACAGGACAGACAGACAGACAGGACAGACAGGACAGACAGACAGACAGACAGGACAGACAGACAGACAGACAGACAGACAGACAGGACAGACAGACAGACAGACAGACAGACAGACAGACTGACAGCAGACAGACAGACAGGACAGACAGACAGACAACAGGACAGACAGACGACAGACAGGACAGGACAGACAGACAGACAGAGACACAGATAGACAGGACAGACAGACAACAGACAGACAGACGACAGACAGACAGAGACAGACAGACAGGACAGACAGCACAGACAGACAGACGACAGACAACAGACACAACAGACAGACAGCGACAGGACAGACAGACAGACAGCAGAAACAGATAGGACAGTACAGCCAGACAGACAGGACAGGACGTACAGACCGAGTTACGACAGAACACAACAGACAGGACAGACAGACAGAGACAACACAAAACACACAAACACAACACAACAACAACAACAAGAGCAACAGACAACAGC
>CM070837.1:37686225-37726225 GCA_036326025.1 Chrosomus eos | reverse complement strand
AGGGAACGAGACGCTGCGTTCGCTGCTATAATATGCCATAATATAATATGACGACATTATGCTGCGTTCACACCAAAGGCGAATAGAGCGTCAAATTCACGTCTACCGCGTCTAGTTGGATGCTTGAACATTTTGAATTCATTCATTCGCTGCTTTGAGACAATGTGTATTGTGAAAAGCGCTATACAAATAAACTTGAATTGAATTGAAACTTGAATGTGTCCAAAGCAAAATTGACGCGCGTAAAAAGCAAGCGTTTGAAGAGAGATTGACGTGCGAATGAGATTGTCATCAGCGGTGTAGGTGTCATCAGCGGCGTAGGGGTCATCAGCGGTGTAGGTGTCATCAGCGGTCATCAGCGGTGTAGGGGTCATCAGCGGTGTAGGTGTCATCAGTGGCGTAGGGGTCATCAGCGGTGTAGGGGTCATCAGCGGCGTAGGGGTCATCAGCGACATAGGGGTCATCAGCGGTGTAGGTGTCATCAGCGGCGTAGGGCTCATCAGCGGCGTAGGGGTCATCAGCGGCGTAGGGGTCATCAGCCGTGTAGGGGTCATCAGCGGTGTAGGTGTCATCAGCGCTGTAGGGGTCATCAGCGGTGTAGGGGTCATCAGCGCTGTAGGGGTCATCGGCGGTGTAGGGCTCATCAGCGGCGTAGGGGTCATCAGCGGCGTAGGGGTCATCAGCGGTGTAGGGGTCATCAGCGGTGTAGGTGTCATCAGCGCTGTAGGGGTCATCAGCGGTGTAGGGGTCATCAGCGGTGTAGGGCTCATCAGCGGTGTAGGGCTCATCAGCGGTGTAGGGCTCATCAGCGGTGAAGGGGTCATCAGCGGTGTAGGGTCATCAGCGGTGTAGGGCTCATCAGCGGTGAAGGGGTCTTCAGCGGTGTAGGGGTCATCAGCGGTGTAGGGCTCATCAGCGGTGTAGGTGTCATCAGCAGTGAAGGGGTCATCAGCGGTGTAGGGGTCATCAGCGGTGTAGGGGTCATCAGCAGTGTAGGGGTCATCAGCGGTGTAGGGGTCATCAGCGGTGTAGGGGTCATCAGCGCTGTAGGGGTCATCAGCGGTGTAGGGGTCATCAGCAGTGTAGGGCTCATCAGCGGTGTAGGGCTCATCAGCGGTGTAGGTGTCATCAGCGGTGTAGGTGTCATCAGCGGTGTAGGTGTCATCAGTGGTGTAGGGGTCATCAGCAGTGAAGGGGTCATCAGCGTGTGTAGGGGTCATCAGCGGTGTAGGGGTCATCAGCAGTGTAGGGGTCATCAGCGGTGTAGGTGTCATCAGCGGTGTAAGGGTCCTCAGCGGTGTAGGGGTCATCAGCGGTGTAGGGCTCATCAGCGGTGTAGGGCTCATCAGCGGTGTAGGGCTCATCAGCGGTGTAGGTGTCATCAGGCGGTGTAGGGGTCATCAGCGGTGTAGGAGTCATCAGCGGTGTAGGTGTCATCAGCGGTGTAGGGGTCATCAGCGGTGTAGGGGTCATCGGCGGTGTAGGGGTCGTCAGCGGTGTAGGTGTCATCAGCGGTCAAGTCAAGTCAAGTCACCTTTATTTATATAGCGCTTTTTACAATACAAATTGTTTCAAAGCAGCTTTACAGAGATAACAGGAAAACAATGTTGTAATAGTATTGTTCAATTGAAAATTAAATGTCCCCAACTAAGCAAGCCAAAAGGCGAAGGCAACAGTGGCAAGGAACCAAAACTCCATCAGGTGACAGAATGGAGAAAAAAACCTTGGGAGAACCCAGGCTCAGTCGGGGGCCAGTCCTCCTTTGGCCAACGAATGAACAGTGTATGATTATGAGTTAGGCAGCATAATGCCAGGAGTCAGATGGGATCAGAACTTTCACGATATTATCCAGTTCATCTGGTTGGGTTGGGTCATCCGGCCGGTGAGGAGATGAGTGGTGAGGTGTCCATGGACCTTCACAGCCCTGATAATGCGTGTCGACGTGTCCATGTGATGGTCCTTCATCAGATCTGGATATGCCCTGGATCCGGCGGTCTGCGGTAAACCTCGGGATAAACAAAGAGACTAATATTAGCGTAGACGCCATCCTTCTTATGATGTACAAAGTACATCAGGAATTATGGGAAGTGTTCCCGGTTCCGGCTGATCTAATCTATGCAGCCTAACATTGAATTATAGAAATCTATAATGTGTTATGTGTATGCTAAGCCAAAGAGATGTGTTTTTAGTCTAGATTTAAACTGACAGACTGTATCTGCTTCCCGGACCGTGTTAGGAAGATTGTTCCAAAGTTTTGGTGCTAAATAGGAAAAGGATCTACCGCCAGCAGTCGATTTTGATATTCTAGGTATTATCAACTGGCCAGAATTTTGAGATCGCAATAGACGTGAAGGACTATAATGCGTTAAGAGCTCGCTCAAGTACTGGGGAGCGAAACCATTTAGTGCTTTGTAAGTAATCAGCAATATTTTAAAATTTATACGATGTTTAATAGGCAGCCAATGCAGTGTTGACAGAACCGGGCTAATATGGTCATACTTCCTGGTTCTGGTAAGAACTCTAGCGGCTGCATTTTGAACTAGCTGTAGTTTGTTTAATAAGCGTGCAGGGCAACCACCCAGTAGAGCATTACAATAATCTAGCCTTGAGGTCATGAACGCATGAACT
The DNA here is from genome assembly GCA_036326025.1 of Chrosomus eos. Lineage (NCBI taxonomy): Eukaryota > Metazoa > Chordata > Actinopteri > Cypriniformes > Leuciscidae > Chrosomus > Chrosomus eos. Next base: position 37,723,597 of record CM070837.1, on the reverse strand, counting down.
AATTGTTCCGCATTTGTCAGTGAGAGCATATGACGTAATTTAGATATATTTTTAAGATGGAAAAATGCGGTTTTACAGATACTAGACACGTGACTTTCAAATGAAAGATTGGTATCAAAGAGCACACCCAGGTTCCTAACTAACGTCGAAGACTTAACAGAGCAGCCATCAAGTGTTAGACAGTATTCTAGGTTATTAGGTGAGGAAGTTTTTTGTCCAATGATTAGAATCTCTGTTTTTTCAGAATTTAGTAATAGGAAATTACTGGTCATCCAATTTTTTATATCAGCTATGCATTTCGTTAATTTTGTGAATTGGTAAGTTTCGTTAGGTTTTGAAGAAATATACAGCTGAGTATCATCAGCATAACAGTGAAAGCTAATTCCATATTTCCTAATTATATCTCCTAATGGTAGCATGTACAGAGTGAAGAGCAGCGGTCCTAGTACTGAGCCTTGTGGTACGCCATACTGAACTTGTGATCGATAAGACATCTCTTCATTTACTGCTACAAACTGATATCGGTCAGATAAGTATGATTTAAACCATGCTAGTGCAATTCCGCTAATGCCAACATAGTTTTCTAGTCTATTTAAAAGAATGTTGTGGTCGATAGTATCAAATGCAGCACTAAGATCAAGTAACACTAATAGAGAGATACAACCACGATCGGATGATAGGAGCAAATCATTTGTGACTTTAATGAGAGCAGTCTCAGTACTATGGTACGGTCTAAATCCGGACTGAAAATCCTCGCAGATATTATTTCTTTCTAAAAAGCAACACAGTTGTGAGGATACTGCTTTTTCTAGTATCTTTGACAGAAAAGGCAGATTCGAGATCGGCCTGTAATTGACTAATTCTGTAGGATCAAGTTGCGGTTTTTTAACAAGCGGTTTAATCATAGCCAACTTAAAGGTTTTTGGTACGTATCCTAATGACAAAGATGAATTAATGATATCTAGAAGAGGATCTATGACCTCTGGAAGCATCTCTTTCAGTAGCTTAGTCGGTATAGGGTCTAGCATACAAGTTGTCGATTTAGATGAATTAACAATTTTGCAAAATTCTTCCTCTCCTATAGCAACAAATGAATCAAAATGTTCCTCACAGAGACTACAATATACTCCCTGATGCGATACTGTAGTAGACGGTTGCATAGTTATAATTTTGTCCCTGATATTATCAATCTTATAAGTGAAGAAGTTCATAAAGTCATTACTGCTGTGTTTCTTATAAACTTCTGGGCTTGAAGCTTTCTTTTTCGTTAGTTTAGTCACTTGTTCAAATAAATACCTAGGATTATGTTTATTTTCTTCTAATAGGGTTGAAAAATAATTAGTTCTAGCATCTTTTAAGGCCTCTCTGTAAGCAATCGAGCTCTCCTTCCATGAAATCCGAAATACCTCTAGTTTTGTTTTCTTCCAGTTTCGCTCCATTTTTCTGGCTGCTCTCTTAAGGGCCCGGGTGTGCTCATTGTACCACGGCGTTGGACTATTTTCTTTGATCTTCTTTAAGCGCAGCGGAGCAACTGTGTCTAAAGTGCTGGAAAAGAGAGAGTTAAAAGTTTCTGTTGCAATATCAAGTTCTTCTAAGCTATCTGGGATGCTGAGATTATGAAACTGATTTGGAAGATTATTGATAAAGCAATCTTTAGTGGCAGAAGTGATAGGTCTAACATATTTATAACATGGAGTTGGCTTTGCAGCCTTGGCTAAATGTAATTTACACGAGACTAGATAGTGATCGGAGATGTCGTCGCTCTGCTGCAGAATTTCAACGCCATCAACATCTATTCCATGTGATAATATTAGATCAAGAGTATGATTACGACAATGAGTAGGTCCTGACACGTGTTGTCTCACTCCAATTGAGTTTATAATGTCTTTAAATGCCAATCCCAATGCATCTTTTTCATTATCTACATGTATATTAAAATCACCAACAATTAGGACTTTATCTGCAGTCAATATTAATTCTGATAGAAAGTCAGCAAATTCTTTGATAAAGTCTTTATGGTGCCCTGGTGGCCTGTATACAGTAGCCAGCAGAATTCTCAAACGTGATTTATTGTTTACACTATAAATTTTTACATTAAGCACCAACACTTCAAAAGAAGTATATTTAAAACTAGATTTCTTAGTGGTTTTCAGAATATTACTATAAATTACAGCAACACCTCCCCCTTTGCCTTTCGGACGAGGCTCATGTTTATAACAATAATCTTGCGGAGTGGACTCATTTAAAGTAATGTAATCGTTTGGTTTTAGCCAGGTTTCTGTCAAACACAGCACATCTAGGTTATAGTCTTTAATCTTATCATTAACTATGAGCGATTTTGAATTAAGGGATCGAATATTCAGCAACCCAAGCTTTATCGTTTGCTCATCTGTATTATATCTGTTTTTTATTTGTTGAACATCAATTAGATTTTTAACCTTAGAAAGGTTTGGCAGTTTTTTGGATTTCCAAATTCGGGGAACAGACACAGTCTCTATATGATGATATCTAGGTGAAAGAGTCTCTATGTGATGAGATTTATCTGACCTTGGTGACGTGAGGCCGCTAGCAGACGGTCGGTTTAGCCAGTTTGTCTGCTTCCTGACCTGAGCCCCAGATTGTCATGTTTTATCTCTAAGACTATGAGCCAAATTACTAGAGAGAAGAGCAGCACCATCCCAGGTGGGATGAATACCATCTCTTTTCAACAGGTCAGGCTTGCCCCAAAAACTTTTCCAATTGTCTATGAATTCTATATTATGTTGCGGACACCAATTAGACAACCAGCCATTGAGTGAACACAATCTACTAACTATCTCATCACTCCTTCGAACAGGAAGGGGGCCAGAGCAGATTACAGTGCCTGACATCGTACTTGCGAGTTCAAACACCTCTTTAATATTAATTTTGGTGATCTCCGACTGGCGAAGTCGAACATCATTAGTGCCGACGTGAATAACAATCTTAGAGAATTTACGATTAGCATTAGCCAGCACTTTTAAATTTGATTTGATGTCAGGCGCTCTGGCTCCCGGCAAACATGTGACTATGGTGGCTGGTGTCTCTATTTTCACGTTCCGTGTAATAGAATCGCCAATTACCAGGGCACAATCAACAGCATTCTCAGTGGGTGTTTCACTGAGAGGGGCAAATCGATTTGTTATGGTAACCGGAACAGAAGAGTGGTTTTTTGATCCGCGACTAGAGCGATTTCTCACCGACACCCATCTGCCTGGCTGCACAGGCAATAACTCAGCCGGAACCGAATCATGTAAATGGTTCACTATGCTAGGCGCATCCAAAGTAGTATCTAAAGCTCGAGCACACTTACTATCCTCAATTAAAGTTTGGATGCGTGTCTCTAATTCTGAAATCTTCTCCGTCAGCCTGACTGTCTCCTTGCATTTATCACATATAAACCCTATGCCGACGGGGAAGGCTATGGTAAACATATGGCATGATGTGCAAGTGACAATAACAGGACAAGACATTACTCACCGTGTTTGTTGACTGATTCTTACTCACCTGGGCTTTTTATGAACTCAGATGTGCGGGCGTGCACGAGAAAAATAAATAAATAACTGAGCGCACGGGGGGCGCCTTAACAGGCTAGCGAGATACTAGCGTGTTGTGCTAACAATAACGGAAGCTAGCGATGTTAGGTAACCTGTAATTAGTAGTATAAACAACTAGAAATGATAGTAAACGATGGTTCAAAACAGAAAGAAATGCGAGGCTTAGACGGAGCTAACAGCCTCGGAGCAAACACACTCACACACAACAGCAGGCAGCGAGGCAGACAGGAGCAATCGATCAAGATTGAGAGCTGTAGCGGTGTAGGTGTCATCAGCGGTGTAGGGGTCATCAGCAGTGAAGCGGTCATCAGCGGTGTAGGGGTCATCAGCGGTGTAGGGGTCATCAGCAGTGTAGGGGTCATCAGTGGTGTAGGGGTCATCAGCGGTGTAGGGGTCATCAGCGGTGTAGGGGTCATCGGCGGTGTAGGGTCATCAACGGTGTAGGGGTCATCAACGGTGTAGGGGTCATCGTCGTGTACTGGGGTCCACAGACCCTCCGGAGGCGTTCCCAGTGCGGCGAGTTCCACCAGTTGCTCCAGGGGCTGCTCTGGATGACGTACTGTCCCCGCGCCCGGAGTGAAGAGCTGTTGTCCCGCATCAGAGCGAGGATCACCCTCACTCTCCTAATCTGACGTTTATTTCTGTTTTGATGATAAATGGAGTCAGTCTCCAAAAGTGATGAACCTGTCCTGTGATTTTTCTCTCTCTCACACAACACTATCCAGACACGAACTATGTTCTTATGCACTAAAGTATATTGGTTGTCTTTACATTAGAATAATATTGTTTAATATAATCTAGATTAGATAAGGAATAAATAGCATTCAATAAAAAATGAATAGGCTACGTCTCATATATTTAAAATCAAGTTTTTATGTGATAAAATATTTGCTTTGTTGTGCATTAGAACCACACCGGGCATTAGTCATTATTATTACAAAATTATTAATTGAGGCCAAACATATAAAATAACATTATAAACTGAAAAGCGTGCCTGTCCCTGTTTATCACGTCACTTCACCACGTGAAAGCAGCAAGCAGGCTCCTAATTGGTTAACACGGCGCGAACTCACGCCAAAGTTCAGAATTTGCGTCAAATGCGTGAATGCACTAAACAAAAAAATTTGTGCGTAACGGAAGTTCCGGGAGTCTCCAGCATATTGATAGCGGCTCCCTGATGGCCGCAAATTAATTAAAATCTCCCGGAATCTAGAGCGATCGAGCAAGAGCGCGCATGCGAGAAAGAAGAGACTGTGCTCCATACCGTGTAGTGTGCGCGGCAGAGAGGGAGAGAGCAAGAGACCTTGGGTGTGTGTGTGCGCGTGTGCCTCATAAAGCGCATGTAAGACAGAGGGTCAGGCATCGAAATCAGGAACCAAAATTTCCGTTCTTATTCGGTCTCGTTACTACCGTTTACGTCAGAACCGGTTTCCTATTGGCACCACGTTTCGGTACCCAACCCTAGATGTTGACGACTATAGAGTATGTAAGAGTATGGTAAGAGTATGTAATAGTATGGTAAGAGTATATAAGAGTATGGTAAGAGTATGTAAGAGTATGTAAGAGTATATAAGAGTATGGTAAGAGTATGATAAGAGTATGTTAAAAGTATATAAGAGTATGGTAAGAGTATGTAAGAGTATGTAGGAGTATGTTAGAGTATATAAGTGTATGGTAAGAGTATGTAAGAGTATGGTAAGAGTATATAAGAGTAGGTAAGAGTATGTAAGAGTATATAAGAGTAGGTAAGAGCATGGTAATAGTATATAAGAGTATATAAGAGTGTGGTAAGAGTATGGTAAGAGTATATAAGAGTATGTAAGAGTATGGTAAGAGTATATAAGAGTATGTAAGAGTATGGTAAGAGTATATAAGAGTAGGTAAGAGTATGGTAAGAGTATGGTAAGAGCATATAAGAGTATGGTAAGAGTATATAAGAGTATGGTAAGAGTATGTAAGAGTATATAAGAGTATGGTAAGAGTATATAAGAGTATGTAAGAGTATACAAGAGTATGGTAAGAGTATGTAAGAGTATATAAGAGTATGGTAAGAGTATGTAAGAGTATACAAGAGTATGGTAAGAGTATGGTAAGAGTATGGTAAGAGTATGTAAGAGTATGGTAAGAGTATATAAGAGTAGGTAAGAGTATGGTAAGAGTATATAAGAGTAGGTAAGAGTATGGTAAGAGTATATAGGAGTATATAAGAGTATGGTAAAAGTATGTAAGAGTATTGCTCCGATTGATTGCTCCTGTCTGCCTCGCTGCCTGCTGTGTGTGAGTGTGTTTGCTCGAGGCTGTAAGCTCCGTCTAAGCCTCGCATTTCTTTCTGTTTTGAACCATCATTTCTAGTTGTTTATACTACTAATTACAGTTTACCTAATATCTCAGATTAACCTAACATCGCTAGCTTCCGTTATTGTTAGCACAACACGCTAGTATCTCGCTAGCCGTTAGTGCTAACGCGCCACCCGTGCGCTCAGTTATTTTTCTTGTGCGCGCCCGCGCATCTGAGTTCATTAAAAGCCCAGGTGAGTAAGAATCAGTCAACAAACACGGTGAGTAATGTCTAGTCCTGTTATTGTCACCTGCACCTCATGCCATATGTTTACTATAGCCTTCCCCGTCGGCATAGGGTTTATATGTGATAAATGCAAGGAGACAGTCAGGCTGACGGAGAAGATTTCAGAATTAGAGACACGCATCCAAACTTTAATTGAGGATAGTAAGTGTGCTCGAGCCTTAGATACTACTTTGGATGCGCCTAACATAGTGAACCATTTACATGATTCGGTTCCGGCTGAGTTATTGCCTGTGCAGCCAGGCAGATGGGTGACTATGAGAGATCGCTCTAGTCGCGGATCAAAAAACCACTCTTCTGTTCCGATTACCATAACAAATCGATTTGCCCCTCTCAGTGAAACACCCACTGAGAATGCTGTTGATTGTGCCCTGGTAATTGGCGATTCTATTACACGGAACGTGAAAATAGAGACACCAGCCACCATAGTCACATGTTTGCCGGGAGCCAGAGCGCCTGACATCAAAGCAAATTTAAAAGTGCTGGCTAATGCTAATCGTAAATTTTCTAAGATTGTTATTCACGTCGGCACTAATGATGTTCGACTTCGCCAGTCGGAGATCACCAAAATTAATATTAAAGAGGTGTTTGAACTCGCAAGTACGATGTCAGGCACTGTAATCTGCTCTGGCCCCCTTCCTGTTCGAAGGAGTGATGAGATAGTTAGCAGATTGTCATCACTCAATGGTTGGTTGTCTAAGTGGCGTCCGCAAAATAATATAGAATTCATAGACAATTGGAAAAGTTTTTGGGGCAAACCTGACCTGTTGAAAAGAGATGGTATTTATCCCTCCTGGGATGGTGCTGCTCTTCTCTCTAGTAATTTGGCTCATAGTCTTAGAGATAAAACATGACAATCTGGGGCTCAGATCAGGAAGCAGACAAACTGGCTAAACCGACCGTCTGCTAGCGGCCTCGCATCACCAAGGTCAGATAAATCTCATTACATAGAGACTCTTTCACCTAAATATCATCATATAGAAACTGTGTCTGTTCCCCGAATTTGGAAATCCAAAAAACGTCCAAAGCTTTCTAAGGTTAAAAATTTAATTGATGTTCAACAAATAAAAAACAAATATAATGCAGATGAGCAAATGATAAAGCTTGGGTTGCTGAATATTCGATCCCTTACTTCAAAAGGGCTCATAGTTAATTATATGATTTCAGATTATAACCTAGATGTGCTGTGTTTGACAGAAACCTGGCTAAAACCAAACGATTACATTACTTTAAATGAGTCCACCCCGCAAGATTACTGTTATAAACATGAGCCTCGTCCGAAAGGAAAAGGGGGAGGTGTTGCTGTAATTTATAGTAATATTTTCAAAACCACTAAGAAATCTAGTTTTAAATATACTTATTTTGAAGTGTTGGTGCTTAATGTAAATATATATAGTGTAAAGGATAAATCACGTTTAAGAATTCTGCTGGCTACTGTATACAGGCCACCAGGGCACCAAAAAGATGTTATCAAAGAATTTGCTGACTTTCTATCAGAATTAATATTGACTGCAGATAAAGTCCTAATTGTCGGTGATTTTAATATACATGTAGATAATGAAAAAGATGCACTGGGATTGGCATTTAAAAACATTGTAAACTCTATTGGAGTTAGACAACACGTGTCAGGACCTACTCATTGTCGTAATCATACTCTAGATCTGATATTATCACATGGAATAGATGTTGATGCCGTTGAAATTCTGCAGCAGAGCGACGACATCTCAGATCATTATCTAGTCTCGTGTAAATTACATTTAGCCAAGGCTGCAAAGCCGACTCCGTGTTATAAATATGTTAGACCTATCACTTCTGCCACTAAAGATTGCTTTATCAATAATCTTCCTAATCAGTTTCATCATCTCAGCATCCCGGATAGCTTAGAAGAACTTGATATTGCAACAGAAACGTTTAACTCTCTCTTTTCAACATGACATCATGACTTTTGCGTAAACATACACGCCACTTTCAAGTCAAGTGGCGTGTTATTTATACGCATTTTGAGCTATCCGCGTGTATGCGTGTATATCTACGCCGTTATGTCCGAGTGATTCAGCGTGTATGTACACGCGTTAAAAATACGACCGAAATAAAGCCAAATTTTGATACATCTGGGGGAGCAATATTTTTCTTAGTAGGATGGTAGGGAAAGACTCATAAATGGTATTAACCAGTGACGAGTAGGTTTAGGGACGGGGTTGGGGTAGGTCATATATATTTATATATACAGTAATGTAACGTTAAGTCAACGGCGTTCATAAACACGCTGAAAAGCGATTATGCATGTTGATAGCACGCCAAAAATGGAAATACGAATTGGCGTGTCATACATACGCAGTTTCATGAGATCAGTCTGCTCTTTTCCAGCACTTTAGACACAGTTGCTCCGCTGCGCTTAAAGAAGATTAAAGAAAATAGTCCAACCCGTGGTACAACGAGCACACCCGGGCCCTTAAGAGAGCAGCCAGAAAAATGGAGCGCAACTGGAAGAAAACAAAACTAGAGGTTTTTCGGATTGCGTGGAAGGAGAGCTCGATTGCTTACAGAGAGGCTTTAAAAGATGCTAGATCTGATTATTTTTCAAACCTATTAGAAGAAAATAAACATAATCCTAGGTATTTATTTGAAACAGTGGCTAAACTAACAAAAATAAAGTTTCAAGCTCAGATGCTTCCAAGAAACACAGCAGTAATGACTTTATGAATTTCTTCACTTATAAGATCGATAATATCAGGGACAAAATTATAACTATGCAAACGTCTACTACAGTATCACATCAGACAGTGCAGTGTAGCCTTCATGATGAAAAACTTGATTCATTTGTTGCTATAGGAGAGGAAGAATTTTTCAAACTCGTTAAATCATCTAAATCAACAACATGTATGTTAGACCCTATACCGACTAAACTACTGAAAGAGATGCTTCCAGAGGTCATAGATCCTCTTCTCAATATCATTAATTCATCTTTGTCTCTAGGATACGTACCAAAAACCTTTAAGCTGGCTATGATTAAACCACTTGTTAAAAAAACGAAACTTGATCATACAGAATTAGTCAATTACAGGCCAATCTCGAATCTGCCTTTTCTGTCAAAGATACTAGAAAAAGCAGTATCCTCACATCTGTGTTCCTTTTTAGAAAGAAATAATATCTGCGAGGATTTAGACCGTACCATAGTACTGAGACTGCTCTCATTAAAGTCACAAATGATTTGCTCTTATCATCCGATCGTGGTTGTATCTCTCTATTAGTGTTACTCGATCTTAGTGCGGCATTTGATACTATCGACCACAACATTCTTTTAAATAGACTAGAAAACTATGTTGTCATTAGTGGAATTGCACTAGCATGGTTTAAATCATATTTTTCTGACCGTTTTCAGTTTGTAGCAGTAAATGAAGAGATGTCTTATCGATCACAAGTTCAGTATGGCGTACCACAAGGCTCAGTACTAGGACCGCTGCTGTTCACTCTGTACATGCTACCATTAGGAGATATCATTAGGAAACATGGAATTAGCTTTCACTGTTATGCTGATGATACTCAGCTGTATATTTCTTCAAAACCTAACGAAACTGACCAATTCACAAAATTAACGGAATGCATAGCTGATATAAAAAATGGGATGACTAGTAATTTCCTACTACTAAATTCTGAAAAAACAGAGATTCTAATTATTGGACAAAAAACTTCCTCACCTAATAACCTAGAATACTGTCTAATACTTGATGGCTGCTCTGTTAAGTCTTCGTCGTCAGTTAGGAACCTGGGTGTGCTCTTTGATACCAATCTTTCATTTGAAAGTCACGTGTCTAGTCTGTAAAACAGCATTTTTCCATCTTAAAAATATATCTAAATTACGTCATATGCTCTCACGGACAAATGCGGAACAATTAGTTCATGCGTTCATGACCTCAAGGCTAGATTATTGTAATTCTCTACTGGGTGGTTGCCCTGCACGCTAGTTAAACAAACTACAGCTGGTCCAAAACGCAGCCGCAAGAGTTCTTACCAGAACCAGGAAGTATGACCATATTAGCCCAGTTCTGTCAACACTGCATTGGCTGTCTATTAAACATCGTATAAATTTTAAAATATTGCTGATTACTTACAAAGCACTAAATGGTTTAGCTCCCCAGTACTTGAGCGAGCTCTTAACGCATTATAGTCCTTCACGTCTATTGCGATCTCAAAATTCTGGCCAGTTGATAATACCTAGAATATCTAAATCGACTGCTGGCGGTAGATCCTTTTCCTATTTAGCACCAAAACTTTGGAACAATCTTCCTACCATTGCCTGGGAAGCAGACACAGTCTGTCAGTTTAAAACTAGACTAAAAACACATCTCTTTGACCTAGCATTGACATAATACATTATAGACTTCGATAATTAATTGTTAGCTGCATAGATTAGGCAAGCCGGAACCGGGAACACTTCCCTCAAATCCTGATGTACTTGTTACATCATAAGAAGAATGGCATCTACGCTAATTTAGTGTCTTTGTTTATCCCAAGGTTTTCCTGCAGCCTGCCGGATCCGGGCCGTTTCCGGATCTGACGAGGGACCTTCGCTTGGACCCGATGACAACGCAGTGCTGAAGTGCTAACTAGCCTCTCCCTATGGAGGATCCCTAATCCACTCTACAGATAAAGCGCTATGAAATTACGGTTTCGCGTACCTACGCCGGATTGATAAAATAAAATTCTGCGTCAATTTATAGGCAAGACAAGTAGTTTGTTTAGGCATGGTTTGTAGCGAATTACGAACCTGCGCACACATATATTCAAACGCACATAACTATAGAATCAATTCTTAACGCGCATGTAAACGCCATCAGCGTTTATCACAGGTTTGCGTTTAAAGTCTATTTAGAGAGAACGGCGTCGTCTTAGCGGCCCCTAATTTAATAACAAATGATCATTTCGACGGAAGTGAATCAATCAAAACTAACTTTAGTTGGAAACAACATATTCAAGAACCGCTATAAAACCAAACCATTCTTTGTTACCTTAAATTATATGTTTGTCTCTGTACAGCTGCTTTGAAACGATCTACATTGTTAAAAGCGCTATATAAATGATGATGACTTGACTTGACTTGAGTATGGTAAGAGTATATAAGAGTAGGTAAGAGTATGGTAAGAGTATATAAGAGTATTTAAGAGTATGGTAAGAGTATGGTAAGACTGTGGTAAGAGTATATAAGAGTAGGTAAGAGTATGGTAAGAGTATATAAGAGTATGTAAGAGTATATAAGAGTATGGTAAGAGTATGGTAAGAGTATATAAGAGTATGTAAGAGTATGGTAAGAGTATATAAGAGTATGTAAGAGTATATAAGAGTATGGTAAGAGTATGGTAAGAGTATAGTAAGAGTATGGTAAGAGTATATAAGAGTATGTAAGAGTATGGTAAGAGTATATAAGAGTATGTAAGAGTATATAAGAGTATGGTAAGAGTATGGTAAGAGTATATAAGAGTATGTAAGAGTATGGTAAGAGTATGTAAGAGTATATAATACTCTTACATAATAATAGTATACTCTTACTGTTTACCGTGGTAAAGCGCGTTTGGAGTTTCGCTTCACTAAGTAGCAGGGCGTGGCCAAAGCCAGTTAAAGTACTTTTTACAGATATTCACTAGCTCTTGTCAGAAGAAGCAGTGGAGCAACAGAAGAGTACATCAGTCTGTAAGTGTTTACTTTTCTGATTATATTTTAGCGTGGATATTCGTTGCTAGGATACTTTGTTTGGTTTACACTGTTTACCGTGGTAAAGCGCGTTTGGAGTTTTGCTTCACTAAGTAGCAGGGCGTGGCCAAAGCCAGTTAAAGTACTTATTATAGATATTCACTAGCTCTTGTCAGAAGAAGCAGTGGAGAAACAGAAGAGTACATCAGTCTGTAAGTGTTTACTTTTCTGATTATATTTTAGCGTGGATATTCGTTGCTAGGATACTTTGTTTGGTTTACACTGTTTACCGTGGTAAAGCGCGTTTGGAGTTTCGCTTCACTAAGTAGCAGGGCGTGGCCTGCTGTATTCAATAACGAGGTATTAGGCGTGTATAAATTGGTTAGTGTTTCGCGGCAGCGGTCGCGGCAGCCCGTGTGTGAAGCCCTCATCGTGTGAAGACCAAAGAGTGTAAAGACCATCGACTCTACCTACGCGACTCCACCGAGCAAGGACACCGACAAGGCACTTGAGTATTATTTTGTTTTTTTTTTCCTTTCTCTTCTAAACAATTTCTCTACTAATTTTTCTGTTTGTGAGCTCTCTTACACTATGTGTTTTCAAATTCCTACTATTATTAACATACGCAAATCAAAAGTCACACGTAGGAGGCAGTACAATCCTAACAACCTGCGTAGGTTTCCAGCTTCTTCTGGTACTCTATTCTCTTTTCCTATTGGTCTCTGGAATTGCCAGTCTGCTGTAAACAAAGCTGACTTTATCACATCTATTTCTAGTCATTCAGGTCTATGCGTATTGGCCCTGACTGAGACCTGGATCAGACCTGAGGACACTGTCACATCTGCTGCCCTCTCTACTAACTTCGCTTTCTCTCACACCCCTCGCCTGACCGGAAGGGGTGGAGGTACTGGTCTGCTCATCTCAAATGATTGGAAATTTGATCCTTTACCACCTCGTTGTGACCACTACTCATTTGAATCGCATTCAATCACCATCACTAGTCCAATAAAAATCCATTTTGTAGTTATCTATCGTCCCCCAGGTCAGCTTGGCAGCTTCTTGGAGGAGCTTGATGTGCTACTCTCATCCTTCCCTGAGGATGGTACTCCCCTCATAGTTCTTGGTGACTTCAACATCCACATAGAAAAACGTCAGGCTGCTGAGTTCCACTCCCTGCTTGCCTCATTCGACCTCAAACGAGTATCTACTGCAGCTACTCACAAATCAGGTAACCAATTAGACCTTATTTACACACGCCACTGCTCCACTGACCATACACTAGTTACTCCACTGCACACCTCAGACCACTTCCTCCTCACTCTCAGCCTCAACCTACCTCAGAACACAACACACACTCCTCCACAGGTCACCTTTCGGCGAAACCTACGCTCTCTCTCACCCTCTCGCCTATCCTCTTTGGTCTCATCCACACTTCCTCCACCTGACAAGTTCTCAACACTTGATACTAACAGTGCAACTGACTCTCTTTTCTCCACTCTAACACACTGCTTGGACAACTTCTGCCCACTTTCTTCCAGGCCAGCCCGCACCACACCCTCTGCCCCCTGGTTATCCGATGTTCTCCGTGAACATCGTTCTAAACTCAGGGGTGCAGAGAGGAAGTGGCGCAAATCGAAAGACCCTACTGACCTTGGTCTTTATCAATCCCTCCTCTCCTCCTTCTCTGCTAATGTCTCTACTGCTAAAATGACTTACTACCACAACAAAATTAACAATTCTTCTGACTCTCGCATGCTTTTTAAAACCTTCTCCTCTCTTCTCAACCCTCCTCCTCCTCCTCCTTCATCAACCCTAACAGCTGACGACTTTGCCACATTCTTCATTCATAAAACATCTACCATCAGCGGCCAATTTAACAATCCACAAACTGACACACACATTTTACCAACTAACACACACATTCTACCCTCATTCTCTCTGCTTTCAGAGGCAGAAGTATCCAAACTACTCCTTTCCAATCGCCCTACTACCTGTCCGCTTGATCCTATTCCTACTAACCTACTTCAAGCCATTTCCTCCTCAGTCATACCCGCACTCACTCACATCATAAACACCTCTCTTCACACTGGTACCTTTCCCACAGCATTTAAGCAGGCTCGAGTAACCCCACTGCTTAAGAAACCTACTCTTAATCCAGCACATCTGGATAATTACAGACCGGTATCCCTTCTTCCATTCGTCGCGAAGACACTTGAACAAGTTGTTTTCAACCAGATCTCTTCCTTTCTCACACAGAACAACCTCCTGGACAACAATCAGTCTGGTTTCAAAAGTGGACACTCAACTGAGACTGCGCTGCTCTCAGTAATCGAAGCCCTGAAACTGGCAAGAGCAGCTTCCAAATCCTCAGTTCTCATCCTGCTAGATCTGTCTGCTGCCTTTGACACAGTTAACCACCAGATCCTCCTGTCAATCCTAAAGATGAAGGGAATCTCGGGAACTGCACTCCAATTGTTCAAGTCTTACCTCTCAGGTAGGTCCTTCAGGGTATCGTGGAGGAGTGAGGTGTCGAAGTCACAACATCTACCTACTGGGGTGCCTCAGGGCTCAGTGCTTGGACCACTTCTCTTCTCCATCTACATGACATCACTAGGAACTGTGATTCAGAAACATGGCTTTTCCTATCACTGCTACGCGGATGACACACAACTCTACCTCTCATTCCAGCCTGATGATCCGACGGTAGCTGCTCGCTATCTCAGCTTGCCTGACAGACATCTCTGACTGGATGAAAGACCACCATCTTCAACTTAACCTTGCGAAGACTGAGCTACTTGTTATCCCGGCCAAACCAACACTTTGTCACAACTTCACTATTCAACTAGGCCCGTCATCCATAACTCCATCACGGTCAGCCAGGAATCTTGGAGTTGTTATTGATGATCAATTGAACTTCACAGACCACACTACTAGAACTGCCCGGTCCTGCAGATTTGCCTTGTACAACATTAGGAAGATCAGGCCCTTCCTATCAGAGCATGCTACACAACTCCTTGTTCAAGCGCTTGTTCTATCCAGACTGGACTATTGCAATGCTCTCCTGGCTGGTCTTCCAGCTTGCACGATCAAACCTCTGCAGCTAATCCAAAATGCTGCAGCTAGAGTGGTCTTTAACGAGCCGAAGAGAGCACACGTCACTCCTCTCCTCACAAAATTGCACTGGCTGCCAGTTGCAGCTCGCATCAAATTCAAGTCACTGACGCTTGCTTACAGAACAACCACTGGCTCTGCTCCCTTTTACCTAAACTCATTACTTCAGACTTATGTCCCAACCAGAAATTTACGCTCTACAAGTGAACGTCGTCTTGTGGTGCCACGTCAAAGAGGCACAAGATCTCTTTCTCAGACCTTTACCATGACTGTTCCCTGCTGGTGGAATGACCTACCTAACTCAACCAGATCTGCTGAGTCCGTAGCCATTTTCAAGAAACGGTTGAAGACGCATCTCTTTCGGCAGCACTTGTTCCAGTAATACTAACACTTTCTCTTCTCTTCCTTTCTATTATATATAAAAAAAAAAAATACACTTACATTTTGTTGTCCTGCTGTTAGTTTAACTGCTTCTATGGTTCTCATTTGTAAGTCGCTTTGGATAAAAGCGTCTGCTAAATGAATAAATGTAAATGTAAATGTAAATGTAAATATAAGAGTATGTAGGAGTATGGTAAGAGTATGGTAAGAGTATGGTAAGAGTATGGTAAGAGTATGGTAAGAGTAGGGATGGGCATCGTTAAGAAATTATCGATATCGATGCCATTGTCGAGTCTGCTTATCGATGCGATTCCTTATCAATTCCCATATCGATTCCTGTACCATTTGCTGAACACTTACAGTGTGGCTTTGAGAGTTGTTGGCTTTGAATGTCTAACTTAAAGTGGTTTTAGAGAATGAAAAAACAAGTGTGCAATATTTAGGGCCCTATGAAATCAGTTTTATTTTTTCCCAAATTTCGTTTTATTTTTTCCCAAATTCCGTTTTTTTCCTTTTTTATTTTTTGGGAATTCATTATTTTTACCCTTTACTGTTATTTTAGTAATAAAAAGAGTGTGCTTTTAAAGTTAATGATTAAAATGTATACAAAAAATAGGAATGACCTTAAATTACAGACATTTAGCCTTTTCAGGACAAATACTGCATGATGCCACTTGACACTGCACTCTTCAAGTAACAACAAAATATGTTTATGAGCTTTAAACTGTCCAGTAAAATAAATTATATTAGTTAATATAAGTTTAAATAAAAGTCACATTCTGTCTCTCTCTCGCCCAGTGTCACTCGCGAGTTTGCTTCGCTTTTGTCCAGTCTGGCGCCTCATAGACAGACGCTGTGTGTGTGTGTGTGTGTGTGTGTGTGTGTGTGTGTGTGTGTGTGTGTGTGTGTGTGTGTGTGTGTGTGTGTGTGTGTGTGTGTGTGTGTGTGTGTGTGTGTGTGTGTGTGTGTGTGTGTGTGTGTGTGTGTGTTGTGTGTGTGTGTGTGTGTTGTGTGTGTGTGTGTGTGTGTGTGTGTGTGTGTGTGTGTGTGTGTGAGAGAGAGAGAGAGACGCGTGAGTGATAGAGAGACGGAGGGAGAGCGGGGAAAGGAAATACAACGGAAAGAATACGCTGCGTGTTTTAAATAGCATTATAAAATGAACGAAACGCCATATAAATGGCGGCCGGAGTTGATTTTGTGGCCGCGAATTAGTCTATGTGGAAACACTGCATAAGTCACGTGCGAACTGCTTGGCTCGGTACTGAGGGCTTATAGCGTCGAGTTTCTTAACTTTTTTGCCGACGAAAGCAGAGCCGTGGAGAGCCGCTTCGCCATGCTTTCATTGTTTTGATGCCGTCATTGGAGCTGTAGATGTCGCCCAGATTTGCTTCTCCCGGTCTGCATTTAAAATGAAGCCACACTCTCGATCGTTTACGTCTTGGGGGATTTAAAAGTCCAGTCGCATACTGTAACGTCATGCCGCGACGCGGGAATGGATGGAACGGAACGGAACATTCGGAATCGTTAGTGGAATCGTTAACGTGTGGACGTGTACGATTCCGATGGATCGGAACCAGTTCCAAACCGGAACCTGGAACCGATTCCCAAGCCTAGGTAAGAGTATATAAGAGTATGGTAAGAGTATGGTAAGAGTATGGTATAGAGTATTTAAGAGTATGGTAAGAGTATGGTAAGAGTATATAAGAGTATGGAAGAGTATGGTAAGAGAATATAAGAGTATGGTAAGAGTATGGTAAGAGTATATAAGAGTATGGTAAGAGTATGTAAGAGTATATAAGAGTAGGTAAGAGTATGGTAAGAGTATATAAGAGTATGTAAGAGTATATAAGAGTATGGTAAGTGTATGGTAAGAGTATATAAGAGTATATAAGAGTATGTAAGAGTATATAAGAGTATGTAAGAGTATATAAGAGTATGGTAAGAGTATGGTAAGAGTATATAAGAGTATGTAAGAGTATGGTAAGAGTATGGTAAGAGTATATAAGAGTATATAAGAGTATGGTAAGAGTATGGTAAGAGTATGGTAAGAGTTTATAAGAGTATGGTAATAGTATGGTAAGAGTATGGTAAGAGTATGGTAAGAGTATGGAAGAGTATGGTAAGAGAATGGTAAGAGTATGGTAAGAGTATATAAGAGTAGGTAAGAGTATGGTAAGAGTATATAAGAGTAGGTAAGAGTATGGTAAGAGTATGGTAAGAGTATGGTAAGAGTATGTTAGAGTATGTAAGAGTATGTAGGAGTATATAAGAGTATGGTAAGAGTTTATAAGAGTATAGTAAGAGTATGGTAATAGTATGGTAAGAGTATATAAGAGTATATAAGAGTATGTAAGAGTATATAAGAGTATGGTAAGAGTATGGTGTAATAGAGTAGGTAAGAGTAGTAGGTAGTCAAGAGTATGGTAGGCAGTAGTATGGTCAGAGTATGGTCGAGTGGTCAGAGTATGGTAAGAGTATGGTAAGAGTATATAGGAGTATGGTAAGAGTGTGGTAAGAGTATGGTAAGTACTCTTACCATACTCTTACCTACTCTTATATACTCTTACCACAGTCTTACCATACTCTTACCATACTCTTAAATACTCTTATATACTCTTACCATACTCAAGTCAAGTCAATCATCATTTATATAGCGCTTTTAACAATGTAGATCGTTTCAAAGCAGCTTTACAGAGACAAACATATAATTGTAAGGTAACAAAGAATGGTTTGGTTTTATAGCGGTTCTTGAATATGTTGTTTCCAACTAAAGTTAGTTTTGATTGATTCACTTCCGTCGAAATGATCATTTGTTATTAAATTAGGGGCCGCTAAGACAACGCCGTTCTCTCTAAATAGACTTTAAACGCGAACCTGTGATAAACGCTGATGGCGTTTACATGCGCGTTAAGAATTGATTCTATAGTTATGTGCGTTTGAATATATGTGTGCGCAGGTTCGTAATTCGCTACAAACCATGCCATACTCTATAAGAGTATGGTAAGAGTATGGTAAGAGTATATAGGAGTATGGTAAGAGTGTGGTAAGAGTGTGGTAAGAGTGTGGTAAGAGTATGGTAAGAGTATGGTAAGAGTATGGTAAGAGTATGGTAAGAGTATGGTAAGAGTATGGTAAGAGTATGGTAAGACTATATAAGAGTATGGTAAGAGTATGGTAAGAGTATATAAGAGTATGGTAAGAGTATATAAGAGTATGGTGAGCATATATAAGAGTATGGTAAGAGTATGGTAAGAGTATGGTAAGAGTATGGTAAGAGTATGGTAAGAGTATGGTAAGAGTATGGTAAGAGTATGGTAAGAGTATTATAAGAGTATGTAAGAGTATGGTAAAAGTATATAAGATTATGGTAAGAGTATGGTAAGAGTATATAAGATTATGGTAAGAGTATGGTAAGAGTATATAAGAGTATGGTAAGAGTATGTAAGAGTATGGTGAGAGTATATAAGAGTATGGTAAGAGTGTGGTAAGAGTATGGTAAGAGTATATACGAGTATTGAAGAGTTTGGTAAGGGTATATAAGAGTATGGTAAGAGTATGGTAAGAGTATATAAGAGTATGGTAAGAGTATATAAGAGTATGGTAAGAGTATATAAGAGTATGGTAAGAGTATATAAGAGTATGGTAAGAGTATATAAGAGTATGGTAAGAGTATGGTAAGAGTATGGTAAGAGTATGGTAATGCCCCGTTTCCACTGTACGGTACGGTACGGTACAGTTCGGTACGGTACGCAATTATTTGCGTTTCCACTGTCAAAAGTTGTGAATGGTACCAAAAAGCCGAACCGTACCGTACCACTTTTTGGGTACCCTTCCGTTGGGGTACCTAGCACAGTGGTACGGTACTAAAGGGTGGAGCTAGACTCACTGCAGAACGTTGATTGGTTGACAGAGTATCGTCACTTGCACGTGCTACAAGGGGAATGACAACATAAGAAGCGCCATTTTTTAATATACAGTTGGAATATAATACTACGGTTATTCTTTCACGAAATGTAGTTTTAAGAGTTTTTCAGGCGAGAATGTAGTTGTTTAAAGCTCAAATCTGTGGTTTATTTATAATGATTTATGATAATTTGATCCATTCCCGGCGATCACCGGGTGCTCGGCGCTCATGTTCACCACCCGGAACAGCCTTTCCTCGGCTGGTCGTTCTGAGGTATGCCGCTGGCTCTGTAGCAGCTAGTGGTTATTCGTCTTGTGTATATCTAACGGGCGATCTTTGGTCTCGTGAATCGATAATTCGTTCCCTGGTTAATCGTTTTGGCTGAGGGCTAAGTCAAGTTTCATATATTTAGGCTATTTAACTTTTCCGTTGTAACGTTAACGTTAGACTGGCGCTGAATTTGTATTTTGACTGAATTGTTTGCTTTATATCTTATTGTACAGCTTCTTGTAACGTTACCTTCTACTTATACTTTTATAATGGCTATTATTAATAAAACTATTTCAGTTTTAACACAAAGAGATAGGGTTGAGTTTTGTCATTATTTATTTTATTACAAGATTATCACTGTAATGTTGTTTATTGCAGCATTGGTACGAATGCATATTGTCTGGAATATGTTTAATATTTTTTTAAATTTAAACGAAAAGATGCAGGGTTGTGTTTTATATTTCGTTTTGTTATAAATAGGCTAACGTTATACATGCAGTGAATAATATAATCAGGTCTATACATTGCCGAACCACACTTGTGTGCCTATAATGTTTAAAATGTATTTAAATGAAAACGAAAAGAGGCAGAGTGGTGTTTTATAACATATTTCGTTTTATTGTTGCCTAAAATATACATGCAGAGCGAGCTGAGTGACGCTTTCAGAACGCGCTGTTCAATTTAGAGAATTACAGCACTCGCGTCCTCGGGACTCCTTCTGCTGATAACTTTGCGTACTTGGTATTGAGAAATGCCTAATGTCGGCATCTTCTTGTGATAAACATGCCGAGAAGCAGGGACAAGTTCTGCTGTATGCTATCCATTTGTGTTTACATTCTTGGTGTCGCTTTCTTCTTCGCGCGAAAATGACGTTGATCGCTTATTTCCAGCAAACGCCACGCCTATCAAGTAGGGTACTGTTGGCAGTGGAAACGCTAGCCAGATCATGGTTTACTGACCCGACCCGAACCGAACCGTACTGTACCGTACAGTACTGCTCAGTGGAAACGAGCCATAAGAGTATATAAGAGTATGGTAAGAGTATGGTAAGAGTATATTAGAGTATGGAAGAGTATGGTAAGAGTATGGTAAGAGTATGGTAAGAGTATATAAGAGTATGGTAAGAGTATGGTAAGAGTATGGTAAGAGTATGGAAGAGTATGGAAGAGTATGGTAAGAGAACGGTAAGAGTGTGGTAAGAGTATATAAGAGTAGGTAAGAGTATGGTAAGAGTATATAAGAGTAGGTAAGAGTATGGTAAGAGTATATAAGAGTATGTAAGAGTATATAAGAGTATGATAAGAGTATATACAAGTATGGTAAGTATGTGCACGCTTATTAAACAAACTACAGCTAGTTCAAAATGCAGCCGCTAGAGTTCTTACCAGAACCAGGAAGTATGACCATATTAGCCCGGTTCTGTCAACACTGCATTGGCTGCCTATTAAACATCGTATAAATTTTAAAATATTGCTGATTACTTACAAAGCACTAAATGGTTTAGCTCCCCAGTACTTGAGCGAGCTCTTAACGCATTATAGTCCTTCACGTCTATTGCGATCTCAAAATTCTGGCCAGTTGATAATACCTAGAATATCAAAATCGACTGCTGGCGGTAGATCCTTTTCCTATTTAGCACCAAAACTTTGGAACAATCTTCCTAACACGGTCCGGGAAGCAGATACAGTCTGTCAGTTTAAATCTAGACTAAAAACACATCTCTTTGGCTTAGCATACACATAACACATTATAGATTTCTATAATTCAATGTTAGGCTGCATAGATTAGATCAGCCGGAACCGGGAACACTTCCCATAATTCCTGATGTACTTTGTACATCATAAGAAGGATGGTGTAGGAGCCATAAGGCTATTAATAATGTTACTTAATGTCATTGCTGTATGTAACTACTGTCTGCACTCCCCCCTGTGGTAAAGGGAAAGAATTGCACCCGTTTCTGGGGACTTCCTGAAGGTAGCCATCTTAAGCAGGAAGTGATGTGGCAAGGGTAGAGGGGAAGGGAGACAGTTTTTTGACCTACATTACACCACACTGCTTGTTTGGAGCACAGAGTTTTGTCTTCAAGTTTTCACCTTTTTGTTACAATAAATCTCAAGTCTTGTTGAAACAGGTGTAGCGTCAAACATACTTTCCCTCACGGAAGTGGCTTAAGAAGGAAAGGAAGCCACTACATTAAGTCAAAAAACTCCCAAGAAGGACAAGCAGGCATGCGGTAGGCCCAATCAAGGCCTACATCTGGAATGATCAAGCCATGAGTGATACGTATCGACAGCTTTGAAAGGATTCTGAAATTCATCCAAAGCGTGAGTAAACAAGGGTGAACTTATTTCTAAGAGCTGTGGTTGAGAATTTTGGCTTTGATCAAAGCATGGTACAAGAAGCTGATGCTTATGTGTACATTGTGGCCTGTTGATTCTATGGAAGGCTGGATACTTGATTGTGCTTGTTTGTGTCAAACATGGCTGATGAAATGTCCAAAAATGATAAGGATGGAGTTGAACAAAGCATTGGATCCCTCAGTTCTATGCGTAGGGGAAAGCTTGGTGTGTGCACACGTAGGATGAATGAAGTAAAGGCATTGCTTGCTGAGGGTTGTGATGTGGAATCAATAAAAAGAAGTGCAGAGACATTTTTTATGTCACTTGGAGAATTTAAGACTGCTCATAGACTTGTGCAAGAACAACTGTCTGATGATATCAGAGAAAATGAGCGCATTGACTGGTTTGAGCCTAAAATGGCTACATTTGAGAACTTTATGAGTGAATATGAGATGTGGAAAAATGTTCAAAAGGATCCACAAACACTTATCGAGCCAAGTGATAGTGTTTCGAATGTGTCCAAGAGGTCACATAAATCTCGTAGTTCTCACAGCTCAAGTATATCATCATCATTGTCATCAATGAGGATAAAAGTAACTGCTGATAAAGCAGCCCTTCTTGCTCGCAAAGCTGCATTAAAACAAAAACAGGCCCTAGAAATGGAAAAGGCTGCTTTGAATAGGAGACTGGAAACAGTAAATTTGGAATGTGACATTGCTGCAAAAGATGCTAAACTGAAGGTCTTTGAAGACTATGCAACAACAGCAAGCCCAAGTCTACATGTTCGATCTGTTATTTCCCAGCAATCTTGTGAACCTAAGGACGAAATGAATGAGTATCTCGAAAAGTACACCGCCGAGAATTCTAAGAATACAACAACGAAACAGGATCAGACATCACCAGGACCCTCGCCATCTTTTGAATTTGTTCAACTTGGAGCTATCCCAAAAACTCCATTGCAAAGAATGTTTCAACCTCCAAAACTCAACCAAGTAGCACATCGAAAGTCCAATGCTGAGGATGCGACAGCAACATCTGATAATCCTGCTACAACTTTTCAAAATCCATCTGTTAGTTGCACAGACGTGGGGCTTACAAATATGAATCTTTCAAACGTGGTGCGGAGGCAAAATGACATTGCTGAACTTCTGGTCTTGCAGCAAAAACACACTCTACTCCCATCTAGAGAAATTCCAGTGTTCGACGGAGATCCGCTAAATTTTCGCCCTTTCATGCAAGCCTTTGAACATGGAATAGAAGATAATACAGACAATAACAGGGATAGACTTTACTATCTGGAACAATTTACTTCTGGCCAGTCCAAGGAACTTGTACGAAGCTGCTTGCATATGGATACTAGAAGGGGTTATGCTGAAGCTAAGAAGCTCCTCACATGTCATTTTGGTGATGAAGTGAAAATCACCAGTGCTTATATGGAAAAGGCCCTGAGTTGGAGTAATATCAAGACCGATGATGGAAAGGCCCTTAATGCTTATGCACTTTACTTGAGAGGCTGTTGCAATGCTGCGGAAGACCTTCCTAACATGTTTGATCTTGATTTGCCTTCCAATCTAAAACAGATTATATCCAAACTCCCATATAAACTACGTGAAAAGTGGAGAAACACAGCATGTGACATCCTTGAAAGAACAAACAGTAGAGCCAAATTTCATAACGTGGTCGCCTTTATTGAAAAACAGGCAAAGATACTTCAAGACCCACTCTTTGGCAATATTCTAGACCCTACTTCTGCTACAAAATGTATTAGGGCTGAGACAGGTTCTCGTCCTTTCAAGTCCGGGAGTAAGAAAAGCTTTGCTACTTCAATATCACCACTGATATCTGGTACGAAAGAAATAAAGAGCAATGAGGCTACAGGTGTTGCATTACAGGCCCCCTGCTTGTTCTGTTCTGGCAATCATGCATTGGAAGAATGTCGTCAGATAGCATTAAAGCCTCATGGAGAGAAGATCGATTTTCTAAAGGGAAAAGGACTATGCTTTGCATGTCTTCTAAAGGGGCATATGAGCAAAGCATGTAGAAAACGCCTGGATTGTAAGGCTTGTCACAAAAGCCACCCAACAATTCTCCATGTTGAATGTATGCCTCTCAAAGAGCAATACACTTCCCAGAAGGATAAGGGTTGTAGTAACTTAATTACAATTGCCATGGTATCAGCAGAACAGGCGGAGGTCAGCTCTTTAGACTACAAACTTGCTATTCTGCCAGTGAAGATAAAGGCCTGCAACGGGAGTAACATAATAGAGACTTATGCTTTCCTCGATCCGGGAAGTTCCGCAACTTTCTGTACGGAAAGTCTAACGGAAAAGCTGCATGTGAGAGGGAGGAGAACAGAAGTTCTACTCAGGACCATGGGACAAGAAAGACCAATATATACATACAAATTGGATGGGTTGGAAGTAAGTAGCCTCGACAGTAATAATTTCTTGCCCCTGCCAGAGGTTTTTACTCAAGCTTCAATACCAGTTGGTAAAGAAAACATTCCTACCCAGGAGGACATTCAGCACTGGCCATATCTCAAAGAGATCAGTTTGAATACCATTGAAGCGGAAGTCGGTCTGTTGATTGGAGTTAATGCTCCAAAGCTTATAGAGCCATGGAGGGTCATTAATAGTCAAGAAGATGGACCCTATGCAGTCCTAACTCAATTAGGATGGCTTATTAATGGACCATTAGGCAGAAGCCCATCTATAAGCAGAAATGAACGACTAAAGGTGTCCTGTAATAGGATTTCAATTTCCAGTGTTGAACAGCTCATCCTGAGTCAGTTAAATCATGATTTTCCTGAAAAGGTATATGATGAGAAGCCTGAGTATTCAGCTGAGGACAGGATGTTCCTCAAGATTGCTGCAGACTCTGTTGTTAAACAAGATGGTCACTATCAACTTAGACTTCCATTCCGTCAAGAGGAGGTTCACCTACCCAATAATAGAAAGATAGCTGAACAGCGAGCTAATAGCCTCATGAAGAGATTCCAAAGGGATGACACGTTATTGACCGATTATAAGGAATTTATGGGTAACCTCTTGGAGAAAGGGTATGCCGAAAAGGTGACACTAGATCAGCTGTCAGGAAAATTCGGAAGAGTATGGTACATACCCCATCACAGCGTGTACCACAAGAGGAAAAATAAAATTAGGGTTGTATTCGACTGTGGATCTTCATTTCAAGGCACATCCTTAAATAAAGAGCTTCTCCAGGGACCTGATCTCTCAAACAGTCTCCTCGGAGTTATCCTTCGATTCCGTCAGGAACCCGTGGCAGTCATGGCGGATATCGAGGGAATGTTTCATCAGGTTAAGGTCACACCTGAGGATGTTGACTTTCTGCGGTTCTTATGGTGGCCTAACGGTGACATTAGCCAACCATTGGCAGAGTATCGGATGTTAGTTCACCTCTTCGGTGCCGTCTCTTCACCTAGTTGTGCAAACTATGCACTCAAGAAAACAGCAGAGGACAACGAGGGCAGCGTTGGTAAAGAACTTCTTAGTACCATTCGAAGGAACTTCTATGTTGATGACTGCCTAACTTCCTTACCCAATGAGGATGCAGCTATTGCCCTGATTCGAGACTTGAGAGCGGTCTGCGCCACCGGTGGATTTAGACTGACAAAGTGGACAAGTAATAGTCGCTCTGTCCTAGCTTCAATTCCAGTAGAGGAGAAGGCCAAAGATGTGAAGGCTTTAGATCTTGATATTGATAAACTCCCTGTGGAAAGAGCTCTTGGAATTCAGTGGAGCACTGAAACAGACTCCTTTTTCTTTAAGGTTAACTTAAAGGAGCAACATTCTACCAAGAGGACTATTCTTTCTACTGTGAATTCCATCTACGATCCAATTGGATTTCTCGCCCCATTGATTCTTCCTGCAAAAAGGATCCAACAGGAACTTTGCAAAGTCAGCTGTGGTTGGGATGATAAGATTCCAGACAACTTAACAAAATACTGGGAGGAATGGCTTGAGGGTTTGGACCAACTTAACCACCTAAGTATTCGCAGATGTTTCAAACCAGCAAGTTACGGCAAAATAAAAACTGCCCAGCTACATCACTTTAGTGATGCGAGTGAATCCGGGTACGGTATTGCTAGTTACCTGCGCCTTACCAACATCAGCGGTGATGTTCATGTTGCCTTTGTATTGGGCAAGGCCCGAGTTGCTCCATTAAAACCTGTAACTATCCCCAGGCTTGAGTTGGCAGCTGCTGTCCTTGCTACGTGTGTTGATAGGATGCTCAAGAGAGAAATGGAAATTCCACTCACAAAATCCGTTTTTTGGACAGATAGCACATCTGTCTTAAAATACATCTTTAACGACACAACACGATTCAAAACATACGTTGCAAATAGAGTCTGCAAAATACGTGATTTGTCTGAGAAATCCCAGTGGCATTATGTGAACGGCTCACTGAACCCTGCAGATGCGGCATCACGCGGCCTGTCGGTCGATTCCTTTCTTAGTTCAGAAAGATGGTGGAATGGTCCAGAATTCCTTTCACTGCCTGAATCAAACTGGCCTTGCTTTCCGGAGGAGCAAATGACCATATCCTGCGACGACTCCGAGATAATGAAAAAGGCTATGGCTTTCACTATAGTTTTAACAGGA
This sequence comes from Chrosomus eos, assembly GCA_036326025.1. NCBI lineage: Eukaryota > Metazoa > Chordata > Actinopteri > Cypriniformes > Leuciscidae > Chrosomus > Chrosomus eos. Next base: position 37,697,126 of record CM070837.1, on the reverse strand, counting down.
GGCTCTGATACGGTTAACAAATTAATCGAGCACTTCTCTTCTTGGAATAGCCTCAAAAGAGCTACTGCATGGATCCTGAAATTTAAAAGGATGCTCCGGATGATGAGCCAGAGACAAAAAGATGCTCACTCAATTCTTCATCTACAAGGCACTGATCCTTATTCGGCCAGGTCCAATGACAGGAAAGCTGAGAGCAAAATTCAATTCGGAGATAAAGAGCTTTCAGTGGATGATCTTAAACAAGCAGAGAAGGCGTTAATAGGCTTTGTTCAGCAACAGACATTTCAAGCTGAAATGCAGTCTCTGAGAAAAGGACATACTGTTAAGAAAACTAGCAGTCTCTACAAACTGGACCCTTTTCTGATGGATGGGATCTTAAGAGTTGGAGGGAGGCTACACAAAATGTCAATGCCTGAAGATTTGAAACATCAAATCATTTTGCCAAAGAACAGTTATTTGTCCACATTACTCTTAGACCACATTCATCAATCTGCAGGTCATTGTGGAAAAAATCAGATACTCTCAAAGCTTCGGCAGAGATACTGGATAGTTCATGCCAATTCCGCTGCTCGGAAGTTAGTCAGGAACTGCCTGCCATGCAGACGTTGGAACGCACCGGTAATGGAGCAAAAAATGGCCAATCTACCTCTAAGTCGTCTAGCTTGTGACTCCCCTCCATTTACATGCGTAGGTACAGATTATTTCGGTCCAGTCGAGGTAAAAAGGGGCCGGAGCCTGGTAAAGAGATACGGTGTCTTATTTACATGCTTGGCGAGCAGAGCAATCCATCTAGAAATGGCCTATTCCCTGGATACAGATTCCTGCATTTCGGCCTTGAGAAGGTTCATATGTAGAAGAGGTCAGGTTCAAGAAATGATATCAGACAATGGAACTAATTACGTAGGAGCCGAACGAGAGCTTAGAGATTGTCTCGCTCAGCTGGATAACAGCAAGATCAAACGTGCAATGCTGAACGAGGGAGTCAAATGGAGTTTTAATCCTCCCTCAGGGGCTCATCACGGAGGCGTTTGGGAAAGGCTTGTCCGCATCATTAAGAAGTCTCTGTATTCCGTCCTTAAACAACAAGCCTTAGATGAAGAGGGACTACAGACAGCACTCTGTGAGGTAGAGGCTATAGTCAACGATCGCCCTATTACCACCATATCTGATGATATCACCGATCCCGAGCCTCTTACACCTAATCATCTCCTACTGCAGAAAGGAAAACCGATTCTGCCACCTGGATTGTTCATAAAAAGTGATTTGTATTCGAGACGGAGATGGAGACAAGTCCAGTATATCAGTGATCTATTTTGGAAAAGATGGACAAGAGAGTACCTGCCACTGATGCAAGAGAGGCAGAAGTGGCATGAAGTGCGAAAAAATCTTAAGCCGGGGGACATAGTTCTTATAGTGGACGATACATCACCCAGAAATTCTTGGCCTATGGGACGGATCACAAAGACCTTGCCTGACAAAAGAGGACATGTTCGTCGTGTCTTGGTTAAAACAAAGTCCAACATACTGGAAAGACCTATCAATAAACTATGTCTTCTTCAAGAGGAACCCTAAATAGTCATTTCAGTTACTTGCAGAGTTGACATGCTCTCTTGATGAAGATAACGATCACCACTTTTGGCAAATATTTTTTGGACATATTTTGAAACTTTTTCATTGATTTTTCCATTGGATTATTTTTGAATCTTTTTTGTTTGATTTTTCCATTGGACTATTTCGGACACTTTTTTTTGTTCATGAACAGATTTAAAAAAAATCTTGAAGTACATTGTAAATATGTCTTTATATGGCTCCTCAATATATGTATATTTTATATAATTGCCTTGTCATTGTCAATTAAGGGGCCGGAATGTAGGAGCCATAAGGCTATTAATAATGTTACTTAATGTCATTGCTGTATGTAACTACTGTCTGCACTCCCCCCTGTGGTAAAGGGAAAGAATTGCACCCGTTTCTGGGGACTTCCTGAAGGTAGCCATCTTAAGCAGGAAGTGATGTGGCAAGGGTAGAGGGAAGGGAGACAGTTTTTTGACCTACATTACACCACACTGCTTGTTTGGAGCACAGAGTTTTGTCTTCAAGTTTTCACCTTTTTGTTACAATAAATCTCAAGTCTTGTTGAAACAGGTGTAGCGTCAAACATACTTTCCCTCACGGAAGTGGCTTAAGAAGGAAAGGAAGCCACTACAGATGGCGTCTACGCTAATATTAGTCTCTCTGTTTATCCCGAGGTTTACCGCAGACCGCCGGATCCAGGGCATATCCAGATCTGATGAAGGACCATCACATGGACACGTCGACACGCATTATCAGGGCTGTGAAGGTCCATGGACACCCACCACTCATCTCCTCACACGGCCGGATGACCCAACCCAACCAGATGAACTGGATAATATCGTGAAAGTTCTGACCCCATCTGACTCCTGGCATTATGCTGCCTAACTCATAATCATACACTGTTCATTCGTTGGCCAAAGGAGGACTGGCCCCCCGACTGAGCCTGGGTTCTCCCAAGGTTTTTTTCTCCATTCTGTCACCTGATGGAGTTTTGGTTCCTTGCCACTGTTGCCTTCGCCTTTTGGCTTGCTTAGTTGGGGACATTTAATTTTCAATTGAACAATACTATTACAACATTGTTTTCCTGTTATCTCTGTAAAGCTGCTTTGAAACAATTTGTATTGTAAAAAGCGCTATATAAATAAAGGTGACTTGACTTGACTTGACGTAAGAGTATGGTAAGAGTATGGTAAGAGTATGGTAAGAGTATGGTAAGAGTATATAAGAGTATGGTAAGAGTATGGTAAGAGTATGGTAAGAGTATGGTAAGAGTATGGTGAGAGTATGGTGAGAGTATGATAAGAGTATGATAAGAGTATGGTAAGAGTATGGTAAGAGTATGGTAAGAGTATGGTAAGAGTATGGTAAGAGTATATAAGAGTATGATAAGAGTATGGTAAGAGTATGGTAAGAGTATGGTAAGAGTATGGTAAGAGTATGGTAAGAGTATGGTAAGAGTATATAAGAGTATGGTAAGAGTATGGTAAGAATATATAAGAGTATATAAGAGTATATAAGAGTATGGTAAGAGTATGTAAGAGTATGGTAAGACTATGGTAAGAGTATATAAGAGTATGGTAAGAGTATATAAGAGTATGTTAAGAGTATGGTAAGAGTATGGTAAGAGTATGGTAAGAGTATATAAGAGTTTATAAGAGTATGGTAAGAGTATGGTAAGAGTATGGTAAGAGTATGGTAAGAGTATGGTAAGAGTATGGTAAGATAGTATGGTAAGAGTATGTTAGTGAGTTATATAAGCGTTGTAAAGTATGGTAAGAGTATGGTAAGAGTATGAATATGTAAGAGTATGGTAAGAGTATGTAGAGTAGTAGTATATAAGAGTTTATAAGAGTAGGTAAGAGTATATAAGAGTATGGTAAAGAGTATGGTAAGAGTATTAAGAGTATGGTAAAGAGTATGTAAGAGTATATAAGAGTATGGTAAGAGTATGGAAGAGTATGGCAAGGGTTGGTAAGAGTATATAAGAGTATGGTAAGAGTATGGTAAGAGTATGGTAAGAGTATATAAGCGTATGTAAGAGTATGGTAAGAGTATGTAAGAGTATGGTAAGAGTATGGTAAGAGTATTAGGAGTATGTAGGAGTATAAGAGTATGGTAAGAGTTTATAAGAGTATGGTAAGAGTATAAGAGTATGGTAAGAGTATGGTAAGAGTATATAAGCGTATGGTAAGAGTATGGTAAGAGTATGGTAAGAGTTAGTGGTAAGAGTATGGTAAGAGTATGGTAAGAGTATGTAGGAGTATATAAGAGTATGGTAAGAGTTTATAAGAGTATGGTAAGAGTATGGTAAGAGTATGGTAAGAGTATGGTAAGAGTATGGTAAGAGTATGGTAAGAGTATGGTAAGAGTATGGTAAGAGTATATAAGAGTATGGTAAGAGTATGGTAAGATATATAAGAGTATATAAGAGTATATAAGAGTATTAAGAGTATATAAGAGTATGGTAAGAGTATGTAAGAGTATGGTAAGACTATGGTAAGAGTATATAAGAGTATGGTAAGAGTATATAAAGTATGTTAAGAGTATGGTAAGAGTATGGTAAGAGTATGGTAAGAGTATATAAGAGTTTATAAGAGTAGGGTTTAAGAGTATATAAGAGTATGGTAAGAGTATGGTAAGAGTATGGTAGAGTATGGTAAGAGTATGGTAAGAGTATGGTAAGAGTATATAAGCGTATGGTAAGAGTATGGTAAGAGTATGGTAAGAGTATGGTAAGAGTATGTAAGAGTATGTAGGAGTATGTAGGAGTATATAAGAGTTTATAAGAGTATGGTAAGAGTATATAAGAGTATGGTAAGAGTATGGTAAGAGTATATAAGAGTATGGTAAGAGTATGTAAGAGTATATAAGAGTATGGTAAGAGTATGGAAGAGTATGGCAAGGGTGTGGTAAGAGTATATAAGAGTATGGTAAGAGTATGGTAAAGAGTATGGTAAGAGTATATAAGCGTATGGTAAGAGTATGGTAAGAGTATGGTAAGAGTATGGTAAGAGTATGGTAAGAGTATGGTAAGAGTATGTAGGAGTATGTAGGAGTATATAAGAGTATGGTAAGAGTTTATAAGAGTATGGTAAGAGTATATAAGAGTATGGTAAGAGTATGGTAAGAGTATATAAGCGTATGGTAAGAGTGTGGTAAGAGTATGGTAAGAGTATGTTAAGAGTATGGTAAGAGTATGGTAAGAGTATGGTAAGAGTATGTAGGAGTATTAAGAGTATGGTAAGAGTTTATAAGAGTATGGTAAGAGTATATAAGAGTATGGTAAGAGTATGGTAAAGTATATAAGAGTATGGTAAGAGTATGTAAGAGATATATAAGAGTATGGTAAGAGTATGGAGAGTATGGCAAGGGTATGGTAAGAGTATGGTATGAGTATGGTAAGAGTTTAGGTAAGAGTATATAAGCGTATGGTAAGAGCATGGTAAGAGTATGGTAAGAGTATGGTAAGAGTATGGTAAGAGTATGGTAAGAGTATGTAGGAGTATATAAGAGTATGGTAGAGTTTATAAAGAGTATGGGTAAGAGAGTATAATAAGAGTATTGGTAAGAGTATGGTAAGAGTATATAAGAGTATGGTAAGAGTATGTAAGAGTATATAAGAGTATGGTAAGAGTATGGAAGAGTATGGCAAGGGTATGGTAAGAGTATATAAGAGTATGGTAAGAGTATGGTAAGAGTATATAGGAGTATGGTAAGAGTGTGGTAAGAGTATGGTAAGAGTATGGTACGAGTATATAAGAGTATGGTAAGAGTATATAAGAGTATGGTAAGAGTATGGAAGAGTATGGCAAGGGTATGGTAAGAGTATATAAGAGTATGGTAAGAGTATGGTAAGAGTATATAGGAGTATGGTAAGAGTGTGGTAAGAGTATGGTAAGAGTATGGTATGAGTATATAAGAGTATGGTAAGAGTATATAAGAGTATTGTAAGTACTCTTACCATACTCTTACCTACTCTTATATACTCTTACCACAGTCTTACCATACTCTTACCATACTCTTAAATACTCTTATATACTCTTACCATACTCTTACCTACTCTTATATACTCTTACCATACTCAAGTCAAGTCAAGTCATCATCATTTATATAGCGCTTTTAACAATGAAGATCGTTTCAAAGCAGCTTTACAGAGACAAACATATAATTTAAGGTAACAAAGAATGGTTTGGTTTTATAGCGGTTCTTGAATATGTTGTTTCCAACTAAAGTTAGTTTTGATTGATTCACTTCTGTCGAAATGATCATTTGTTATTAAATTAGGGGCCGCTAAGACGACGCCGTTCTCTCTAAATAGACTTTAAACGCGAACCTGTGATAAACGCTGATGGCGTTTACATGCGCATTAAGAATTGATTCTATAGTTATGTGCGTTTGAATATATGTGTGCGCAGGTTCGTAATTCGCTACAAACCATGCCATACTCTATAAGATATGTAAGAGTATGGTAAGAGTATGTAAGAGTATATAGAGTATGGTAAGAGTGTGTAAGAGTATGGTAAGAGTATGGTAGAGTATATAAGAGTATGGTAAGAGTATTAAGAGTATTAAGAGTATGGTAAGAGTATGGTAAGAGTATGGAAGGTATGGTAAGAGTATTAAGAGTATGGTAAGAGTATGCAGTATGGTAAGAGTATATAGGTATGAAGGTATGGTAAGAGTATAGATAGGTAAGAGTTGGTTAAGAGTATGGTAGAGTAGAGAGTATGGTAAGAGTATGGTAGAGTTATAAGAGTATTAAAGTATGGTAAGAGTTGGTAAGAGTATGGTAAGGTATTAGAGTATGAAGAGTGTATGGTAAGAGTATGGTAAGAGTATGGTAAGAGTATGGTAAGGTTGGTAAGAGTATGGTAAGAGTATGGTAAGAGTATGGTAAGAGTTGGTAAGAGTATGGTAAGAGTATGGTAAGAGTATTAAGAGTATGGTAAGAGTATGGTAAGGTATGTAAGAGTATATAAGAGTATGGTAAGAGTATGGTTAAGAGTATAGTAAGAGTATGAGTAAGAGTATGTAAGAGTATGTAAGATAGGTAAGAAGATGGTAAGAGTATGGTAAGAGTATTAAGGTACTAAGAGGTTGGTTTAAGGTATTAGAGTATGTGTTAGTAAGAGTTGATAAGTTGTAAGAGTATGGTTGTTTAAATATTAGGTAGGTAAAGTATGAAGAGTATGTAAGAGTTGGAAGAGTATGGTAGGGTTGTAAGGTATGGTAGTATGGTAGGTATATAGGTGTGGAGTTGTAAGTAAACAGTATGATAGAGTATGTAAGAGTATGGTAAGAGTATGGTAAAGTATGGTAGAGTTATAGAGTATGGTAAGAGTATATAGAGTATAAGGTATTAAGAGTATGGTAAGAGTATGTTAAGAGTATTAAGAGTATATAAGAGTATGGTAAGAGTATGGTAGAGTATGAAGAGTATATAAGGTATTAAGAGTATGTAAGAGTATGGTAGAGTATTAGAGTATGGTAAGAGTATGGTGAGGTATAAGAGTATGGTAAGAGTATGGTAAGAGTATGGTAAGAGTTATAGGTATGATAAGGTATGGTAAGAGTTGGTAAGAGTATGGTAAGAGTATGGTAAGAGTATTAAGATAGAGTATGGTAAGAGTTGGTAAGGGTATATAAGAGTATGGTAAGAGTATGTAAGAGTATGAGTAAGAGATGGTAAGAGATGGTAAGAGTATTAAGAGTTTAAGAGTATGGTAAGAGTATTAAGGTATGAAGAGTATGGTAAGAGTATGTAAGAGTATGGTAAGGTATGGTAAAGAGTATGTAAGAGTATGGTAAGAGTATGGTAAGAGTATGGTAAGGAGTTGGTAAGAGTATGGTAAGAGTATGGTAAGAGTATGGTAAGAGTATGGTAAGAGGATAAGAGTATTAAGGTTAAAGAGTATGGTAAGAGTAGGTAAGATTATAGGTAAAGAGTATGGTAAGAGTATGGATAAGAGTAGTAAGGTATGGAAGAGTATGTAAGATATTAAGAGTATGGTAAGAGTATGGTAAGGGAGTATGGTAAGAGTATTAAGAGTATGGTGAGGTATGTAGAGTATGGTAAGAGTATGTAAGAGTATGGTAAGATAGGTAAGGTATTAAGAGTATGGTAAGAGTATGTAAGAGTATGGTAAGAGTATTAAGAGTATGGTAAGGTATATAAGGTATGGTAGAGTTTGGTAGAGTATTAAGAGTATGGTAAGAGTATGGTAAGAGTATTAAGGTATGGTAGGTATGTAAGAGTATTAAGAGTATGGTAAGAGTATGGTAGAGTATGGTAAGAGTATGGTAAGAGTATGGTAAGAGTATGGTAAGAGTATGGTAAGAGTATGGTAAGAGTAGATATTAAGAGTATAAGAGTATGTAAGAGTAGAGTATTAGAGTATGGTAAGAGTATGGTAAGAGTATGTAAGAGTATGTAAGAGTATGGTAAGAGTATGTAAGAGTATGGTAAGAGTATGGTAAGAGTATGAGATATGTAAGAGTATGGTAAGAGTAGTAAGAGTATATAAGAGTATTAAGAGTATGTAAGAGTATGGTAAGAGTATGGTAAGATATATAAGAGTATGGTAAGAGTATGTAAGAGTATGTAAGAGTATGGTAAGAGTATGGTAAGAGTATGGTAAGAGTATGTAAGAGTAAGGTAAGAGTATGGTAAGAGTATGGTAAGAGTATGTAAGAGTATGGTAAGAGTATGGTAAGAGTATGGTAAGAGTATGGTAGAGTATGGTAAGAGTATATAAGTATGGTAAGAGTATGGTAAGAGTATGGTAGAGTATGGTAAGAGTATATAAGAGTATGGTAAGAGTATGTAAGAGTATATAAGGTATATAAGAGTATGGTAAAGTATGTAAGAGTATGTAAGAGTTATAGAGTAGTAAGAGTATGTAAGAGTTTAAAGTATATAGAGTATAGTAAGAGTATGGTAGAGTATGGTAGAGTATGTGAGATATGGTAGAGTATATAGAGTATGTAAGAGTATGGTAAGAGTATGTAGAGTAAGAGTATGTAAGAGTATGGTAAGAGTATGGTAAGAGTATGTAAGAGTATGGTAAGTTAGTAAGAGTAGTGGTAAGAGTATGGTAGAGTATATAAGAGTATGTAAGAGTATGTAAGAGTATGGTAAGAGATGGTAAGAGATGTAAGAGTATATAGAGTATTAAGAGTATGGTAAGAGTATATATGAGTATGGTAAGAGTATGTAAGAGTATGGTAAGAGTATGGTAAGATATATAAGAGTATGTAAGAGTATGGTAAGAGTATGGTAAGAGTATGGTAGAGTAAGAGTATGGTAAAGAGTATGGTAAGATATGTAAATATGGTAAGAGTATGGTAAGAGTATGAAGTAATGAGAGTATGGTAAGAGTATGGTAAGAGTATGGTAAGAGTATGATAAGAGTATGGTAAGAGTATGGTAAGAGTATGGTAAGAGTATGGTAATTGGTAGAGTATGGTAAGAGTATATAGAGTATGTAGAGTATGATGTAAGAGTATAAGCGTATAAGAGTATGGTAAGAGTATGTAAGGTATATAAGAGTATATAAGAGTATGGTAAGAGTATGTAGGATATGTAAGAGTATGTAAGGTATATAGAGTTTAATTGGTAGAGTATGTAGAGATGTAGTATGGTAGAGTATGGGTAGAGGTAAGTAGATAGAGAGTGATGGTAAGTATGGTAAAGGTAGATATGAGTTATAGAGTTTAAGAGTATATAAGAGTATGGTAAGAGTGTGGTAAGAGTGTGGTAAGAGTATATAAGAGTATGGTAAGAGTATGGTAAGAGTATATAAGAGTATGGAAGAGTATGGTAAGAGTGTGGTAAGAGTATATAAGAGTATATAAGAGTATTTAAGAGTATGGTAAGAGTATATAAGAGTATGGTAAGAGTATGGTAAGAGTATGGTAAGAGTATGGTAAGAGTATGAGCTTACCAGAGTGGAGGTGGCGTAGTACGGCGCGTGGCCACTGGGAAGCAACACTGGCTGCAACACACACAACAGCAGGACTAGTTACAGGAGAGGATGGGTAGTTACACAACTGAGACTGATGCGACACTGGACTGAAATGTGAGACATCATTCAGAGTGTTAGACTGGAGAGACGAGACACACACGAGGACAGACGGGTCTGAGAGAGAGAGAGAGAGACGGGTCATATTTACTCAACTATGGGTTAACTAAGTCAGTTGACCAGCATTAGCTGGTTATTCACTGGATCTGTTCAGTGTCCTGACAGTAGCTAACAGGCTTGAATTTCAGTTGTTAAAGTTTTATGAATTCAATCACACCACAGCTCAACCACAGACTGTAAGAAAGGCGACACTAACACACTCCTTCATGAGCAGGACTCTCACCTTGGCAGGGGACATGTGCATCTGGGGCGTGTAACCGTGGATACCGTCGATGTGGGCGTGGCCAGCGTCACTGATGTGGAGCATCTCTGCAGACTTCTCTGCAGTCAGGTGGGCGGGGCTGTGCTGCAGGGGCGGAGTCTCCTCGTCATGGTAACGGTACTTCTGCAGAGACACAGGAGAGTGTGTGCGTTTAAGGCCGGTTCACGAAAGATTCGCGTTTAAGGCCAATTCGAAAAATCTTTCTAAATGTAAAAGAATAGTGAAGTGCACACTGAAACTATAACGACTCAAATGAACGATATCTTTGAAATCACTTTCAGAACAACTTTTTCCAGCTGATGAACGATAAAAACATTGACAAGCCAATCAGAATCCATCCTGCTATAAAGAGCTGGAACATTTAAAGAGACAGACGACAAAACTGCACAATATCGTCCGCTGGATGTAGTGGAGACTGATATAGTTATTATAATTATCATTATAATTACTGTTATAGTTATCATTGTACTAATTGTTATAGTTATCATTGCAGTAATCATTACAGTTATCGTTATTGTTATCATTATAGTTATTATTCTTAGTGCGAACAGGCCTTTAGTGTGTTTCTGATTTATGCAGTCATAAACGACAGACTCAATAAATAAACAAGAGTCACCTTTCAAATCAATGGTCATATTTTTAAAAAGAATTTATAAATATCGTGATCTTGTGCTTTTGTGATCTTAGAATCGGTTTGATCTGAAGGCTTCTGTTACTCTAGTAGACAAAAATAAACTGTGTGTGAATTACTTTACATTTACATAACCGTGAAGTAAAAGCATCTTCACACATTCCTGCATCAGTGGTGTTTAAAAAACACCCAAAAACTGACCAATATGAGCTAAACAAAATCCATCTGATCATTTAATAATCAGAATCATAAAGGCATGAGCTCCTCAATAACACTATAAAGCCTTTACCTA
>CM070837.1:37656225-37681225 GCA_036326025.1 Chrosomus eos | reverse complement strand
CTCCTCCTGATTACCCTCCTCCTTCCCCAGCTCCTCCTGATTACCCTCCTCCTTCCCCAGCTCCACCTGATTACCCTCCTCCTTCCCCAGCTCCACCTGATTACCCTCCTCCTTCCCCAGCTCCTCCTGATTACCCTCCTCCTTCCCCAGCTCCTCCTGATTACCCTCCTCCTTCCCCAGCTCCACCTGATTACCCTCCTCCCTCCCCAGCTCTTCCTGATTACCCTCCTCCTTCCCCAGCTCCTCCTGATTACCCTCCTCCTTCCCCAGCTCCTCCTGATTACCCTCCTCCTTCCCCAGTTCCACCTTATTACCCTCCTCCTTCCCCAGCTCCACCTGATTACCCTCCTCCTTCCCCAGCTCCACCTGATTACCCTCCTCCTTCCCCAACTCCACCTGATTACCCTCCTCCTTCCCCAGCTCCACCTGATTACCCTCCTCCTTCCCCAGCTCCTCCTGATTACCCTCCTCCTTCCCCAGCTCCTCCTGATACCCTCCTCCTTCCCCAGCTCCTACTGATTACCCTCCTTCTTTCCCAGCTCCTCCTGATTACTCTCCTCCTTCCCCAGTTCCACCTGATTACCCTCCTCCTTCCCCAGCTCCTCCTGATTACCCTCCTCCTTCCCCAGCTCCACCTGATTACCCTCCTCCTTCCCCAGCTCCTCCTGATTACCCTCCTCCTTCCCCAGCTCCTCCTGATTACCCTTCTTCTTTTCCCAGCTCCTCCTGATTACTCTCCTCCTTCCCCAGTTCCACCTGATTACCCTCCTCCCTCCCCAGCTCTTCCTGATTACCCTCCTCCTTCCCCAGCTCCACCTGATTAAGCTCCTCCCTCCCCAGCTCCACCTGATTACCCTCCTCCCTCCCCAGCTCCACCTGATTACCCTCCTCCTTCCCCAGCTCCTCCTGATTACCCTCCTCCTTCCCCAGCTCCTCCTGATTACCCTCCTCCCTCCCCAGCTCCTCCTGATTACCCTCCTCCTTCCCCAACTCCACCTGATTACACTCCTCCTTCCCCAGTTCCTCCTGATTACCCTCCTCCTTCCCCAGCTCCTCCTGATTACCCTCCTCCCTCCCCCGCTCCTCCTGATTACCCTCCCCCCCAGCTCCTCCTGATTACCCTCCTACTTCCCCAGCTCCACTTGATTACCCTTCTCCTTCCCCAGCTCCACCTGATTACCCTCCTCCCTCCCCAGCTCCACCCGATTACCCTCCTCCTTCCCAGCTCCACCTGATTACCCTCCTCCCTCCCCAGCTACTCCTGATTACCCTCCTCCTTCCCCAGCTCCACCTCATTACCCTACTCCTTCCTCAGCTCCTCCTGATTACCCTCCTTCTTCCCCAGCTCCTCCTGATTACCCTCCTCCCTCCCCAGCTCTTCCTGATTACCCTCCTCCTTCCCCAGCTCCACCTGATTAAGCTCCTCCCTCCCCAGCTCCACCTGATTACCCTCCACCTTTCCCAGCTCCACCTGATTACCCTCCTCCTTCTCCAGTTCCATCTGATTACCCTCCACCTTCCCCAGCTCCACCTGATTACCCTCCTCCTTCCCCAGCTCCACCTGTGTAGATCTGCTACGGGTAATTGTGCTATATCATGTCTTGATCACTCACAGCAGCGTGGCGTCTATTTATAGGCAGTAGCGAGTCCTGTACCTGCTCTAAAGCAGCAGCAGCAATAACCAACAGCAGCATAAAAATATAACAAATACACAATAGACAAAATAGACAATAGAAAATATTATGATATTATAGATAATATGTACAGGTGTGTTATGTACGAATGTGAATAAGAGGTAAGGTGTGCTAAATGTCACGTCTAGTTTTGAGTTTTGCTTGATGTTTTCCCATTGTCATGCTCATGCAAGCTTTAACATAAGTTCTGCCAGGACGTTTATTATTTAATTAAGTAATTATGAAGTTAATTACTACGTCACTTATTACCTTCACATCTAACCAATCATGTCCTATACTCACTGTATAAAAGATCGGTACTTACACATGTTTGAGTTCGCAGATGCTGACGCGATAATTCATGCTCTCGTTCAGTTGCCAACCAATACGTTTCAGGACACGCATATTATTTACGATGATAAAGTTCCGACGATGAATTCGTCCCGCCGTCTCTCCTGCTGCACGTGGCAGTTCCCGAATTCATTGCTGCATCTCCCTACGGGCACAGCGGTCTTCGGAGAGTTCGATCAGCCAAGGTCTCTGAAGAGAAGTCCTGCTCCTTCTAGGCCCAAAACACCCTGGGTAACCCATCAGTTTCCATTTCCACGACATCAAAATCCTCATCATTGTCAGCTCAGACAAAATAATCCAGTTGGAAGAGAACTGCAAAATCATCCTCAACTTGTCCAGAAAAAAGAACCTCGCTGTCTGAACGGGCCATTTGTACCACAGATCACCGATCCCATCGACATGAACCAACAACTCTGCAATTCACGAGAAGCGATCTTCTCACACACTTCTCTTCAAGTTCAAGCTCCACTCCAAGGCTTTCAAGTCGGTTTTCAAGTTTTGGTAGGCGCTTCCACCAGCCACTGTTCATATGTCCCCTCTACCATGATTAAACTTTATTCAGGTAAGTATTTAACTTGGCTACTCCGCTGCTCCTACACCAGCGGCAGAGTTTAAATTGGTGACTACGGTGACATGGCGTGTTCCTAATAACTGTTGATCTGCAGACTGCAACTGAGAAATGTAGTCTAAGGATGCTCCGGTCAAAGGCCACACATCACATACTTAGCCAAAAATTGCTTAACACAGTAGAACTAACAGTCATATGATTAGTTTTATAATAACAAACCAATCACCGGAACTAATCACAGTGAATAAGACTCGAGTGACATTGCTTTTACTCAACTGTATTATTTACATGTTCATTTATCTTTCTATTCAATAGACTCAATTGCTGTTGTGACCAGTGTTCTCCCAACCATGAGTAAAACTATTTCTTCATAGAGCAACTTGGGAGCCATGTCAGGCATATGCGCATCTGAGAAATGGATTCTACTCTCAAAAGACAACAGATCATCAAGTATCATTAAGGTAATGATAGTAGCTTCTTGACCGGACGTCGTCACCATACTTCAGGTAAGTATTGTATTAAGAGGTCAGATTTAGTTGGTTATATTCGTATTAAGAATTTCCATGACATATGTAAAGAAATATTTATATATATATTGTCCAAAATGAACTAACTGGCTTGGTTGATTCACTCCGTTCATAAGTTGGGATTCAAGCCCTGTTTTATATTTCAATATATTAATGTGTGTGTAATTCAGTCACATCATCCTTACAAGAAAAAAAAAAAAAAAACATTTATCTAAGCCTTATATGTTCGTTCACCTAAATTTCACTACGAGTATCATTCCTCAAGGCAGGGCATTTATCTCTCGTCTGTTAACGCTGGCCCACTCCATGCACTTAAGCGACCTGATCCAGCTAGACGAAGGGTGCATGCCCGATCTCAGATTTGGATACCTGGATCAGTAAAGACCAGATGAATTTACTAAGCTTACTCAAGCTTTGTTTCATCTGCGCTTCACGTAAATTTTCCTATAGCCATCGCCAGTGTCTTTTGGGGTTTGAGGTGGTCGCTAAACATATTATGTTGCTTGTGCTGACGAAGCAAGGCTGCCATCATTAAGGCAGATCTTCTTGTCAGACGATTATGCCATTTCGTTTATCTGCCAATCAGTAGTCTTAATTTTATAACTAAGGTCGCGCACATTCCTGGCCTTCAGTTGGCTTTGTCCTTTAGCCAACTCAGATCCATCATCCTGCCCTCCCCTAACAGAGAAATGTTAAATTAGATGATCTGCTCAATCCAGCTAGACCATACTTCACGAAGGCACGGCTCCCTTCACCTTAAAAGCTCATTCTTCTGCTTGGTCTCATTTTATAAAGTTTTGCTTTTCTTTCAGATTCCTCTCTTTCCCATCCTGGTCATGGCCGGTGGTTCCTTCCTCGTCTGCAATTATGGAAATGTAATTAAATAGGTATTTCATTTTATGCAGTTATCAATCCTAATTCCCAACTCTTTTCACTGCAAACTTTTGTTCGCTTATTTACTCAAAGGCATAGCTAAATCCTCTAGCACCTCCAGATAAACGCTGCCTATTACCTTGCTCTTTTGCAATAATTAATCAGCTCTATCCGCTATGATCTCTTTTCCATATATACATATTCTGCTGAAAGCCGTGTTTTATCTGCTTCTAGAAATGTAATATTTCGATCCTTCCCGTGGTCTTTTCTATTTACGCTTCTCGCCTAATTTCTTTACTCTTTCTTTAGCACTCTAAGAATGACGCTCAAGGCTCCGGCATCTCCCTAACACTTAAAAAATCAATAACAATTTTTGTCCCTTCACATCTATGTTTAAAAATTCTTAAAATCCACTCTAGAACTTCAAATCACATCCCTCTATTCATATTACCTAACGGAGCACCTCTTTCTAAGGCCTGGTTCAGGACTCATTTAAAAATTGTTATCAAAAGCTGCAATCTATTCCCCTCTCTTTATACCGGCCATTCCTTCAGAATTGAGGCAGCTACTACAGCAGCTGAACAAGGAATCTCTACGTCAGCTATTAAGATCATGGCAAGATGGTCTTCCTCTGCATTTGAATCATATATAAGACCTGATTCAAAAAACATTCTCGAAGCTCAGCAAGCTCTCCAGAAACAAATCAGGTAAATACCTATGCAACTAATGGTGGTGGTGTTATGCTCTCCCATTTTCTCATTATTCTGTCAATAGTCTCTAGCTTGCATTCTATAAATGGCAAATAAGTCATCATCTATGTGTGGCCTAGAGGCCTTGTCTCAGTGTGGCTTTGTCTCTATGTGGCAGTAGTAGCTGTTGTTATCTTTATGGTCTTGAAAAAAAAAATAATAATAATGATAATGCAAGAGTATGATATATATATGATATATGTTCAGTGTGGTCTACTGTGACCATGTAGCCTAATATGGCCTTGTACCACGGTCTTGTGGCCAGTTATGGGATTGGTTTCTATGTGGCCTAGGGCCTTGTCTATGAGTGGTTTGTCTCTGTGTGGCATTAGCAGCCTTGTGGCCCAGCGGGTCTTGTCTCTGTGTGGGTCTTTAGGCCTAGTGGCATATCCTTGCCTTGTCCTTAAAAATATGCCTATGGTTGGCTGCGTGGCCCTTCGGGGCATAGGTTCAGTGTGGCTTAGTAGCCGTTGTCTCTGTAGGTTTGTCTATGTGTGGCCTTAGCAGCTTGGTCTTGTCCTTTAAAAGATGCCTATGGTTGGTCAGTGGCTCTTCAGGGCATAGGTTCTGTGTGGTCTACCAAGGCTTTGTAGCATTCATTGCTTAAAAAAAAGGCTGGGTGGCCTTCGTTTTACATGTTTCGTCTAGTCCTACCTTGTATTTTATGTGGCATTAGTGGCCGTTGTGGCTCGTTGAGGCCTTGTCTCTTGTCTGCCTGTCTGCCCGCTGCTGCTGAGTTGGTTTGCGTCTGTAAGCTTTGTATATCTTTCTGTTTTGAATCATTATATACTATAATTTCCTGTTGTTTATACTGCTAAACATAACTTACTCAACATCACATATTAACCTTACATCGCTAGCTTCAATCTAAATCATTGCTAGCACAACACGCTAGTAATTCGCTTGCCTGGTAGCGTGCCATGACAGCCAATGTCAAAACCAACCACATGACAGTTAACTTAATTTAATGCCAGGTTGTCATGACAAAGACACTGACAGGTTAGGATGTTATGGTTTATGTCAAGATGTCATAACAAAGACATCTCAAACAATGTCATATTTGTCATGATTCTGCCTTAGTGTCTTTGATTTTCCCTGGTCGTGAGGCAGAATCATGACAGAATCATGTTTTATGTACAAGCGCATGGCCAACTGTTTGGGCCATGTGCTTGTGTTGTCTTGTTACGTAACCCCGCCCCCTTGTTATCCTCGTCTCGTCATTATTGTCTAGTCAGTTTCACCTGTCCGCGTCATTAGTGTTCCCTATATTATTCCCTTGTGTTTGCTGTCCTGTGTCGGTACATTGTCTAACGTTGTTTATCTTACCTTGTCAATCTTTGTGAGAAACAAGCTGTAATTTTCCTGCTGATCGTCTTGTCTTGTGAGAAGTGTTTATCCTGTCTTTGCCGTTAGTTTATCATCAGAGTATTTGTCTAGTCTAGTCTAGTTTAGCCTTTCTTGTCTTGTTTTGCCCCATCGTGGGTTTTGTTTACCCTTGTTTTTCTGTTTAAATAAACGTTGTCACTGCATCCTTTCTGCACCTGGGTTCTCCTTCCACACCATCATAACAGAATGTACCGACCAGAACCGAACCCAGCAGACACGCAGTCCTTGTCCACTTGTCTGCAACCTTCCGACCCGGAACTGTGGTGGCGTTCGGCTATCGCTGACAGTTCCAAAGGCAAGCTTCCTTTCCCTCCCCAGGGTGAGTTGACCCTGAAGAAGTACGCCCAGGTCATTGAGGAGAAGAGGTTCTTCCTGCCGGAGACCCTGGTCAACCGCTACCTCGTCGCGGGTCTCAAAGTCCTCCCTCCCCTTGCTGAACGAGAGAGTTTGGTCCGCCGCCCGTTTCGCAGCATGGTGGACCGCTTGTCTCGGAGGGAGCAGCCGGGTCCCCCTGTGTCTTCACCTCCTGCCACACTTCCAGCCATCCCTGAGGGTTGCATGTTAGCCGTTGTGACGGTTGAGGACCAAGCATCTTCCACCCCGACTCCTGATCCACCACCTGTGTCCGTCAGCCCCTGTAGAAAGCGTGGAAGACGTTTGTCGTGGGAATCAGCGTCGGAGTCGTCCTCCACGGAATTCCCCTTTCCTGCGATGGTCCCCCCTGTACTGCTTCATCTCCCTCTTCGCCCCCCTTACCGGTCTCAAGCCTGGCTTTGGACTCTGCTCCGCGACCCAGAAGGAAGAAGAGGAAGAAAAGAGCCTCTTGTCCTCTGTCAGTTTCTCCCCCCCTGTTCACTAAGCCTCTCCCACCCGCCGCTGTTACAGACGATGCTGTTACTGTTCCCGCTGCTGTAAGCGCAGGTCCCCAATCAGCGTTGGAGAGTTTTGTTCCAGAGGCTGCTGCAGAGAGGGCCGTTGCTGAACCTGTAACAAGGAGAGCTGTGTCTGAGTCTGGAGTCGTGAGGGCTGAGGAGAGAGCCGCGGCCGATGCTGCTGCTAAGGCTGTTTTACAGTCTGTTTCTGCTGGTCAGGAGATGCCCGTCACCATTGCTGCCAAGACCCTATCTGATTACTTGTCTCGTCTTGTCATGATCCTTCAAGCCCCTGTCTGTCCTGTCTCATGCCCAGCACCCACGCCTGCCGCCGAGAGCGCAGCACCCACGCCTGCCGCCGAGAGCGCAGCACCCACGCCTGCCGCCGAGAGCGCAGCACCCACGCCTGCCGCCGAGAGCGCAGCACCCACACCAGTCGCCGAGAGCGCAGCACCCATGCCAGCCCATGAGAACGCCGTACCTAAGTCTGCTACATTCCACGCCTCTCCTGAGTCGGAGGTGAGGAGTGTCACTTCTTCTCGGGGAAGCTTTGACTCCGGAACAGCTTCTAAGAACTCCGTTCCCGTTCCTGCTTCCTTTCCACCTGTCAATCCCCTTGTCTCCGTTTCGTTGCCTGCTCCTGCAGTCCCCTCTGTCCCCGGACTTCCGTTTGTTTCCCCTGTCATCACTAGTCCCCGGACTGTTCCCCCTGTCACCACTAGTCCCCGGACTGTTCCCCCTGTCACCACGACACCCCGGACTGTTTTGTCTAAGTCCCGTCCTCGTGTGTCCCCTTCCAAGTCCCGCCAGATTCCCCGTCCTCAGCCCTCGTCCCGTGGACCCAAGAACCCCAACACAGCCATCCACCCTGGACCACCCCCCATGAACTCTGTCATTCCTCCACCTCCCCTGCCATGCTTGATGTTTCTGATGTTTCACCCCAACCCTGTCGTTGTATTTTCTTGTCTGCCTTTGTTAGTTTTTGTCATGTATTGTTGGTTTGTGTCTTTGTAACAGTCTGTCATGTCCCGCGTTTAATGTCCCCTTGAGGAGCGTCTGGTAGCCGCTCCTTAAGGTGGGGGTTCTGTCATGATTCTGCCTTAGTGTCTTTGACTTTCGGTCTCGTGGACTTACATTGCGCGTGCTCGCCGAGTCTACGAGTCCGTAGGCCGACCCATTTAACATTTTAACGCTCTGAAGTGTGCTCAGCAGCGCCCCCTTTGTGCCCTTGAAGCGGTCTTCCGCAAAGCCCGCATAGATGCAGGCTCCACACACTTTAACTACCAAGGAATCCTTGCGAAAGGCCAATCAGACAACGGATGGGAGGAGATTTCACTCATGGACAATTGTTAACATGGCGGAGAAGAAAATATTTGGTAACACTTTATTTGAAGGGGTGTGCATAAGACTGACATGACACTGTCATAAACATGACATAACACCTGTCATAAACATGAAGGAGTCTTTATGAATGTTTATGACTCTTGTCATTAAGTGTCATTCGGTAAATTATGACACTTTCAATGCAAAGTTGACATTGTTTAAAATGTCTTTGTTATGACAACTTGACATTACCCAAGACAAAAATGTCTTGATTATGACAACTTGAAATTAACAAAGACGGAAATGTCTTTGTTATGACAACTTGACATTAACCGAGAAATCATAACCTGTCAACCTGTGACAACTTTGGCCGTCATGACACCATTATAACTGTGTCATGAATATTTTACTTGTCCTCAAGTAAAGTGGAACACATTGTACTAGTTATAAAGATGTCATTAAGGGTTATTACACTGCAAAATGCTTGAAGTTTGATAATTAGACCTGTTATGACATATTTGTGACAGGTTGACAGGTTAGGATTTCTTGGTTAATATTAAGTTGTCATAACAAAGACATTTCCATCTTTGTTAATGTCAAGTTGTCATAATCAAGACATTTTTGTCTTGGGTAATGTCAAGTTGTCATAACAAAGACATTTTTTGTCTTTGTTAATGTCAAGTTGTCATAACAAAGACATTTTAAACAATGTCAACTTTGCATTAAAAGTGTCATAATTTACCGAATGACACTTAATGACAACAGTCATAAACATTCATAAAGACTCCTTCATGTTTATGACAGGTGTTATGTCATGTTTATGACAGTGTCATGTCAGTCTTATGCACACCCCTTCAAATAAAGTGTTACCAAATATTTAAGTGTAATTATCATTATGGTTTTTATGACAAGTTTATTCAAACATTATGATCATTGACCAGTGGTTGATGTCTCAAGCATAGGCTAATAATAGCGAGCTGAATAATACGATCGCATTATGATTCATTAAATAAATAGAATAGTATGTCAGGGCTTTACTGAGTCATATGTAAACACAACAACAATAGTCAGCATATTTCCCCAAACCTGCAGCTCCTGTCCATAACAACAACCAGACCGTCTTCCTGTTTCCGGCGTGACGATCAAGTCTGTCTCAAAAATACCTCTCAATGCGCCCTCGTGGACTCGCGCTAAGGGCCTAGGTCTGTACTACATGACGTCACCAAAGTGTGGACTCTGAGGAACTCCACAAGTCCGGAGTGTGCCATTTGGGACAGGGCCAAAACAAACAAAACCCTAGCTATTTATTTAAAACAGTGGCTAAACTAACGAAAAAGAAAGCTTCAAGCTCAGAAGTTTCCAAGAAACACAGCAGTAATGACTTTATGAATTTCTTCACTTATAAGATCGATAATATCAGGGACAAAATTATAACTATGCAAACGTCTACTACAGTATCGCATCAGACAGTGCAGTGTAGCCTTCATGACGAAAAATTTGATTCATTCATTGCTATAGGAGAGGGTGAATTTTGCAAACTCGTTAAATCATCTAAATCAACAACTTGTATGTTAGACCCTATACCGACTAAACTACTTAAAGAGATGCTTCCAGAGGTCATAGATCCTCTTCTTGATATCATTAATTCATTTTTGTCATTAGGATACGTACCAAAAAAATGTAAACTGGCTATGATTAAACCGCTTGTTAAAAAAAACGCAACTTGATCCTACAGAATTAATCAATTACAGGCCGATCTCGAATCTGCCTTTCCTGTCAAAGATATTAGAAAAGGTAGTGCAGTATCTTCACAACTATATTCGTTTTTAGAAAGAAATGATATCTGTGTGTCACGGTGTAGTGCGGTCGAAGAAGGACACAAAGTCAAAAAGGCTCAAATTGCAACAATTTACTAAGATAATCACAGGCAGGTACTGGCAGGCAGATAACGCACACTAAAGACAAACCATCCAAGACTAACTACAGACAAAGGACTGACCGAACTGAAGGAACTAAATACAGACACTACTGAACTGAAACAGGTGACACAGATGATGATAATGAACAAGACACAGGTGATGAATATGAACTAATGAATGGTTAACATGGTAACTGAAGACTGGCAGGAAAACAAGACATGTGACTGAGAATGACAACAGAAGATCTAAACGGACACAAATGTGACACTGTGAGGATTTTCAGTCAGGATATAGACCGTATCATAGTACTGAGACTGCTCTCATTACAGTCACAAATGATTTGCTCTTATCATCCGATTGTGGTTGTATATTAATTAGGGGTGTAACGATACACGTATTCTTATTGAACCGTTCGGTGCGAGGCTTTCGGTTCAGTTTTCGGTACGCATTTTCAAACCGAACGGTTCGTTGGACCATTTTTCCTGCCGACCACAATTTCGTTATTTCAAATGTAGGCGCGTTGTGCGTGGGAAGTGGCTGGCGCGACCACAACATTGCTCAACATCAAATGGCAAATGTAATGTAAGTGGAACGAAACTGAGCTACTCATTATTATGTGGTTGACGGACTGTTTATCAGTTTGGACCAATGCAGCGCGAGCCGATCTTGATTAAGCACTGTTACTACATCCAGTAAAGAAAGCATTTGAATTCGCTATTAAAGTAATAACATCGCTGCGAGATCTAGTGAGAAACATTCACATTTCTCTGTTATTAACGGATCAAACAGCGCTGACGTGGAAACCAGGAAGAAACATTGTGCCATGAACGAACTATCCAGTGTTCACAGATCAGCATCATTCACCATGGATTTACTGTAGTAACACTCACTGTAACCATGGGAGTTTGGCAGGAATAGTAGGCTGTAATGCTTTCAAGTAACATTACGTCGGTTTTATTTTGACATTATGAATACAATTGCAGCCCTCAAATGTTAATCTGAACTAAAATAAACCTTTATTTATAACTACTACAATATAACATTTCATTTAGTCCAACGAGCTGTTTAGTTCTCTTACGAGAGTATCTCTCGTACTGCGTAATATCTTACGCTATGGGGAAACACTCTTTCCTCGAGATATTGAAGCCAAAAATTATCCTTAATTTTTTTAATCATGCAAAACGCTTTTGCAGCAGCAAGCAGACAAGGGCGAAACAGCTCGCGCGCCCATTGGCTGCCTCGCTGGAAAAGCTGCAGCCTATCGAGTGAAGGCACTGCGTGACGTAATGACGAATGAAGACGCTTCGCGCTCATTTCGTCATGTCCCGCCAGTATAGGCGTGGTCTCGCCCTATAAATACCCCTCGATAGCTGTATTTCTCTGATTTTTCATTCTTCACGCGAAGCTCACGCATCGCGGGATCCAGAGTGAGAAGCCGCGCCGTTGACTTGTAGCCTTCTCAGCGGGACGTGCCATCTTCTGAAGTCGCTGGCCCAGCCGCCTTCAACTGCCGTACCTGCTGCGCTTTCCGGCGTACTATATCCTTTACTCTGCTACTGTGTGTGTGTGTGTTTGCTTACGTGACGCAACACCCATTATATGTTCTAAAGAGCTGCGTCTTTTTAAAGATGCCTTTCTGTGGCTCGTGCTGCTCCCAGCTCAGTGATGAGGACCGTCACGTCATCTGTGTGTCCTGCCTGGGTCATGAGCACGCGGCTATCGCGCTCGCGGATGGTGGATGCCCGCACTGCGAACTTCTGCCTATGGCGACTCTGCGGACTCGCCTGGCGTCGTTCTCTGAACCCGCGTCCCAGCCTTCTGTGCCGCGCCGTAAGAAGCGTCGCGCCCAGCCGCCCCCGAGCCTTCTCCACCCGCCAAAGCTCGCCGGTTCGCCCGCCTGCTTCGCCGGCTTCGCTTGAGTCGCTCCCGGACGGACAGCGCCCGCCGTCTGCCGCCGCTTCCGCTCCCGAGCTGGACGAGCCTGCTGAGGTATGCTCTCTTGTGGCTTCCGATAGCGAGGATTGGGCGAGCTCTGTGGACCTCCCCCCCGCTGACGTGTCTAGCCAACCCTCTGGGAAGAGACCCGGCATTGAGGCTGAGCTGATGCGTCTGCTCACCCAGGCCGTGGAAAGCATCGGCCTCGAGTGGGAGCGCCCGCCTTGCCGCCGCGCAACAGACTCGACGGGCGCTTTCTCAAGAAGGACGAAGCCCCGTCTAAGTCTAGGGCCGCCCCCTTCCTCCCTGAGCTCCACGACGAAGTCGCCAAGTCATGGACCGCCCCGTTCTCCGCCAGACTGCGCACTTCCACTTCTGCGGCCTTTTCTTCTGTCACCGGCGCGGAGATAAAGGATATCTCTCCATTCCTCCTGTCGAGGCGGCGGTCGCGTCGCATCTCTGCCCGCCCTCTGCGGGACGGCGCGCGCAGACGACGCTCCCCTCTAAAGCCTGCCGGGTGACTTCATCGCTGCACGGGCGTGCTTACACAGCCGCTGGACAGGCGGTCTCAGCGCTGCATACTATGGCGATCTTGCAGATCTACCAGGCCGACCTTCTCCTTAAACTGGACGAGGAAGGCCCGGGTGCGATCAATGTGGCGGATTTACGAGGCGCTACGGACCTTGCTCTACGCGCCGCTAAAGCCGCTGCTCAGGCCATGGGGCGGAATATGGCCTCTCTCACCGTTGCTGAGAGACATCTGTGGTTGACGCTGTCTGAGATGACGGAAGCTGAGCGCTCTGTATTCCTCGATGCGCCCATTTCCCCTGCGGGCCTCTTCGGATCTGCCGTCAAAGATTTCGCGGACAGATTCTCGGAGGAGCAGAAGACTTCGCAGGCCATGAAGCACTTCCTCCCGAAGCGCTCGAGCTCCGCTGCAGGTCGCTCTAAGCAGCCGTCTGCTCGCAGCTCGCAGCCTCGGCCTGCATCGCCCGCAGCCGCCGCTACACAGCGCCGCCAGGCCCGGGATCAGAGACCGCGCTCTCGCTCTGCTGGACGCCGCCCCGCTCAGCGCGGGCCTCGGCCGAAGATTGAGCTCAAGCCCGAGGCCTCGAAGCTTTCCTAGCCACTCTAAGAAAGCGACGGTGTTCGGATCCCGCTGCGGCCGGCTCCCCACCGAAAAGATTTGCTCGTTCAGTTCCTTGCGATGTGACTGTGCCAGTGTATTTAGCAGTGAAGCAGCCGGTGTCTCAGCCCGCTTGCCTGCACAAAAAAGCCGTTTTTATGGCTACCCAGATAAATCCAATAAAGAGTGTATTTTCTGGTATGCCGGCCACGGCCGATGGTGTTATGAGTGTTGTAAGAATGCCCACGCCCCAGTGCCCATTCCCACACCCAGACACAGCCCGCCACGGTGCGAGGCTAGCACACATAAATCTGACTCAGGTCAATTGTGCAAACAATGTAGCAATTGCGCCCATACAATGCCCGCTCACGCTGCATGCCGCGTGTCCCTTGGTTTCTGTAAAAACGAAACCAATACACAATCTACCGGCTCCGGCCGAAAGCGTGCGCAGTGCAGTAGATGTGCCCGTAGGTTTGCGCCCACATCCTCCCGCAAGCACGCCGAATCCCACGGGATTCGCCCCGCTCACTCTCGCTGTGTGTCCCGCCGTAGAGATTCTGAGCGCGGCCAGGCTGCCCGCTGTGCCCAGCGCGCCCCCCCGCCTCGAACGCTGTAAACACGGCGTTGTGTTCCCAGGGTACCGGGGCTCTCGAGCCGTTGCCAGGTCACGGCCAGAGCCCGGTCTGCATCCTACCCCTAGCTACTCGCGCAGAAGCGTGGTCGAAGCTACCCGGGGTATCAGACTGGGTGCTGAACACTATAAAGAGAGGCTACTCGCTACAATTCGCACGACGTCCACGCCGTTGTACGGCGCCCGTCGAGACTTCGGTGAGAAACGAAGTATCTCATCTACTTCGAGCCGAGATAGCGAAACTACTGAGCAAAGGGGCCATAGAGCCCCTTTCTCAGGCTCAGAGCGAAGGGGGCTTATACAGCAGATATTTTCTGGTACCGAAAAAAGATGGGGGCTTCAGACCCATTCTAGATCTGAGACAGCTGAACAAAGCGCTTGTGAAGCGCCAGTTCAGGATGCTTACGACCAGGAAAATCCTCGCGCAAGTGCGCCAAGGGGACAGGTTTATGTCAATAGATCTGAAAGACGCGTATTTCCAAATACAAATAGCGTCCCATCACAGGCGATTCTTGAGATTCGCGTTCGAGGGCCAGGCTTATCAATACACAGTCCTGCCGTTCGGCCTGTCTTTGGCACCCCGTACATTTACGAAGTGCATGGACGCGGCTCTCGCGCCCCTGAGACTTAGGGCATGCGAGTTATGAACTACCTGGACGATTGGCTGATTCTAGCTCGATCACGGTCAGAGCTCATAGAACACAGGGCCACACTGCTCGAGCATCTCGAGACACTGGGCCTGACGGTCAACTGGGAAAAGAGCCTGCTGTGTCCCAGCCAGAGAATTTCTTTCCTGGGAACAGTGTTAGACTCGCTTTCCATGACGGCACGCCTGTCACCGGAGCGCGTACTAAGTATTCAGCGCGTCGCGGAATCTTTCCGCCACGGCTCCTTAGTCCCGCTCAGACGGTTTCAGAAAATGCTGGGCCTGATGGCCTCAGCATCCTCTGCACTCCAGCTGGGCCTGCTTCGCATGCGCCCACTGCAGTGGTGGCTGAAAGCACGGGTCCCGCCCCGGGCATGGACCACGGGCCGGTGTCGCCTCAGGGTCGACCAATGGTGCGTTTCGGCTCTGGAACCCTGGAAAGTAACCAGCTGGTATCAGTCTGGTGTGAGTCTGGGGACCGCCTCAAGGGTGAAAGTGGTGTCTCGCCTCCACCACGGGGTGGGGAGCGCTGCTCGAGGGCAGACCGTTGGCTGGCCTATGGTCAGAACGGGAGAAGCTCCTTCACATAAACTGCTTGGAATTGATAGCAGTCGACAAAGCGCTACGGCGCTTCCGTCCCCTGGTGAGGGGCCACCACGTCTTGGTCCGGTCGGACAACAAGTCAGTGGTGGCGTACATAAATCGCCAGGGCGGCCTCAGGTCCGCACGCCTTTGCAGGCTGACGGAACCCCTCTTGGTCTGGGCCCAGCGCAACCTCCTTTCTTTGAAAGCGGCGCACGTGCCTGGGCACCTGAATACGGGTCCAGACATGCTGTCCAGAGACAACGTCCTGACAGGAGAATGGTCGCTGCACCCGCAGACGGTCCAGCTACTGTGGGAAACGTTTGGCAGAGCGCAGGTGGACCTGTTCGCGTCCCGCGAGAACGCTCACTGCCCAGTATTCTTCTCAAAGGGCAGGGACGCGCTGGCCCATACTTGGCCCAGCGGTCCCCTGTATGCCTTTCCCCCGGTCTCGCTCCTGCCTCAGGTGTTGGAGCGGATCAGAGAAAATGGATGCCCAGTGCTGCTTGTGGCTCCGCTCTGGACGAACCAGGCTTGGTTTCCGGTCCTGATGCGGATGACCAGCACTGCCCCGTGGCCTGTACCGTTGAGGAGAGATCTCCTCTCGCAGGCGGAGGGCTCGATTTGGCATCCTCACCCGGAACTGTGGTCCCATGCACGCATGGGCCATCAACGGGTACCCGCTAGCCTCCCAGAAGGAGTGCTAAACACGATCGCGCAGGCTAGAGCTCCGTCTACCAGACGGCTCTATGCCTCGAAATGGTCGGTGTTCTCTACTTGGTGTCGAGCCCGTGGCTTTTCACCCGTGGACTGCGGGGTTAAGGAAGTGCTTGCCTTCCTTCAGGAGCTGATGGATAAGGGAAGGACCCCATCCACGCTCAAAGTGTACGTGGCGGCCATAGCAACGTTTGCTAAACCGGTGTCTGGCCAGTCACTGGGGAAAAACGACTTAGTCGTGCGTTTCCTACGAGGGGCTCGGAGATTAAACCCTCCCAGGCCCCCTTCAGTCCCGGCTTGGGACCTTTCCACGGTCTTGGAGGCCATGAAAGGCGCCCCGTTTGAGCCGATCCAGCTGTCGGATATGAAGCACCTGTCCCTTAAGACGGTGTTTCTATTGGCTCTCGCTTCAGTGAAGCGTGTAGGGGACTTGCAGGCGCTTTCTGTAAGTGCGTCATGTCTGGAGTTTGGGCCTAACGACTCAAAGGTCGTACTCAAACCGAGGCACGGCTACGTGCCGAAATCCCTCAATACACCGTTTAGGGCCCAGGTGATTTCCCTGTCAGCCCTTCCGGTTCTCGATGAGGAGAGGGACGCGAGTCTCCTTTGCCCTGTCAGGGCGTTAAGGGCTTATGTGTCCCGCTCGGCTGGGTTCAGGCAGACCGAGCAGCTTTTCGTTTTGTTTGGCGGCCGTTCTAAGGGACTCGCCGCCTCAAAACAGAGCCTATCCAGATGGATAGTGGATGCCATAGCGCTGGCTTACACTTCCAAGGGCCTGCGGTGCCCATTGGGTGTCAAAGCGCACTCCACAAGAGGCGTGGCCTCGTCGTGGGCATGGTATAGCGGGGTCTCCCTGCAGGATATCTGTACGCTGCGGGCTGGGCCTCGCCGTCGACATTTATCAAGTACTATAACCTGGAGGTGCCCGCCTTACAAGCTAAGCTTTTGGCGGTCTGAACTTCGGGCTTATCGGCCGCCAATGCGGCTATGTTACCCTTACGGGTCGGTACCCCTACGGGACTTTTATGAAGGAGTGATGCTTCTAGCCTCTCCTCCTCTACTCTATGTGAGTTATGGTGATTATGCACTAGATGTGCCCTGGGCTTGGCCCCGGGACTCTGGTGTTGGATCCCTGTCAGCACGGCGTTTTGTATGGGGTCCCCATAGCGTAAGGGTATTACGCAGTACGAGAGATACTCTCGTAAGAGAACGTACTCGGTTACTAACGTAACCTCGGTTCTCTCTAGAGAGGGAACGAGTACTGCGTATCTTGTCGTGCTTGAACTATGCTCTGGTTCGCTTCGGTGTACAAAATCAGAGAAATACAGCTATCGAGGGGTATTTATAGGGCGAGACCACACCTATACTGGCGGGACATGACGAAATGAGCGCGAAGCGTCTTCATTCGTCATTACGTCACGCAGTGCCTTCACTCGATAGGCTGCAGCTTTTCCAGCGAGGCAGCCAATGGGCGCGCGAGCTGTTTCGCCCTTGTCTGCTTGCTGCTGCAAAAGCGTTTTGCATGATTAAAAAAATTAAGGATAATTTTTGGCTTCAATATCTCGAGGAAAGAGTGTTTCCCCATAGCGTAAGATATTACGCAGTACTCGTTCCCTCTCTAGAGAGAACCGAGGTTACGTTAGTAACCGAGTACGTTTTATATGCTCCTAAGAAAAGTCAAGTATAGCTCCATCATTGCTCAAAGTAAAAAAAAAAAAATCATACTTTATGATGTTAGTTTTAATAAAAATATAATTAAAAAAATTAAATCGAGGAAATTTCTCTGGCATTTCTTTCTTTTTGCTGTATCGAAAACGTATCGAACCGTACCGAACCGAACCGTGACACAAGTGTATCATATCGAACCAAACCGTGAATTTTGTGAACCGTTACACCCCTAATATTAATATCTATTAGTGTTACTCGATCTTAGTGCAGCATTTGACACTATTGACCACAACATTCTTTTAAATAGACTCGGAAATTATGTTGCCATTAGTGGAATTGCACTAGCATGGTTTAAATCATAATTATCTGACCGTTATCAGTTTGTAGCAGTAAATGAAGAGATGTCTTATCAGTTAAAAGTTCAGTATGGCGTACCACTCAGTACTAGGACCGCTGCTCTTCAATCTGTACACGCTACCATTAGGAGATATAATTAGGAAGCATGGCATTAGTTTTCACTGTTATGCTGATGATACTGCTGATTTACACTGCAGGTCTTGATGCCCAAATCCGATTTTCTGACTATATCCGATTTTTTTTAAGACCCGCTTACATCATCTTTTAAAAGTGACCCGTATCTGATTTTTGCATTTACACATACACTGCTGAAACTACCAAATGTAGACGTTCTGACCCGGAAAAGGAAGTAAAACAGCACGAAATGCAATGGATGCAGATGCGAATAAAATTATCCAGTGTTTTGCTTTCGCTTTGTATTTGTTTTTTAAGCTTTTTATCTTACGTTGGCTCTGTAGCCACACAAGCGCTTAAACCGTGCCTCCCCATATCTCGTGAAATGTCTTAAACACGGATTTATTTCTGTAACAACCCTGCATTTTTGCCTGCACTGTCTCTTCGCCCCAAACACATAAAATACATGAAACCTCCGCAATGCTCCACTGTGTGTATCCTTCGTACTCTCGCGCCTGTAATAAGTTATGTGATCTCAGTTGACGTCACTTTTTTAATGACGTACGACTCGCATTTACTGCGGAATATCCGATTTGTCTGCTTACATGCACACGCAAATGCACGTATCCGATTCATATCCGATTTATTACCACATATGAGCGAGGCCTGAATCCGATCTGAGAAAATCGGAATCCATGCGGTTTTTTCCTGCTTACACGTTCATGGGTCATATCCGATCTGTGCCACATGAGAGGAAAAAATCGGATTTGGGTCACTTGAACAATGCAGTGTAAATGGAGTCAGAGTCAACTATATGACAAAACTTACCAATCCACAAAAATTAACAGAATGCACAGCTGATATAAAAAACTGGATGACTAGT
This sequence comes from Chrosomus eos, assembly GCA_036326025.1. Taxonomy (NCBI): domain Eukaryota; kingdom Metazoa; phylum Chordata; class Actinopteri; order Cypriniformes; family Leuciscidae; genus Chrosomus; species Chrosomus eos. Next base: position 37,662,325 of record CM070837.1, on the reverse strand, counting down.
ATTGGTTTATGACATCAAGGCTAGATTATTGTAATGCTCTACTGGGTGGTTGCCCTGCACGCTTAATAAACAAACTACAGCTGGTCCAAAACGCAGCCGCTAGAGTTCTTACCAGAACCAGGAAGTATGACCATATTAGCCCGGTTCTGTCAACACTGCATTGGCTGCCTATTAAACATCGTATAAATTTTACAATATTGCTGATTACTTACAAAGCACTAAATGGTTTAGCTCCAGTACTTGAGCGAGCTCTTAACACATTATAGTCCTTCACGTCTACTGCGATCTCAAAACTCTGGCCAGTTGATAATACCTAGAATATCTAAATCGACTGCTTGCGGTAGATCCTTTTCCTATTTAGCACCAAAACTCTGGAACAATCTTCCTAAAACGGTCCGGGAAGCAGACACAGTCTGTCAGATTAAAGCTAGACTAAAAACACATCTCTTTGGCTTAGCATTCACATAATACATTATAGACTTCTATAATTTAATGTTAGGCTGCGTAGTTTAGATCAGCCAGAACCGGGAACACTTCCCATAATTCCTGATGTACTCGTTACATCATAAGAAGGTAGACGCCTACGCTAATATTAGTCTCTCTGTAATGTTTATCCCGAGGTTTACCGTAAACCGCCGAATACAGGCCATATCCAGATAAAAAGGAAGGACCATCACATGGACACGACAACAACGCATCCCTGAAGTGCCAACCTCATCAACACTGAAGGCCTCATGGACACCTCAACACACTCATCTTCACACCAACGTGATGACTCCGACCTTAACCAGATGAACTGGATAAATATTGTGAAAGTTCTGATCACATCTGACTTCATAATCATACACTGTTGGTTCGTTGGCCAGAGGAGGACTGAGACTGAGCCTGGTTCTCCCAAGGTTTTTTTCTCCATTCTGTCACTGATGGAGTTTTGGTTCCTTGCCACTTTCGCCTTTTTCGCCTTTCTTTAACCCTTAGCTCTTGGATTGCTTAGTTGGGGACATTTAATTTTATATTTAACAATATTATTACAACATTATTTTCCTGTTATCTCTGTAAAGCTGCTTTGAAACAATCTGTATTGTAAAAAGCGCTATATAAATAAAGGTGACTTGACTTGACTTGTCTCTGTGGTCTAATGGCCGTGTGGTTCAATGTGGCCAGCTATTGCGGTCCAATGAGGCCTGTCTATGTCTGGCCCAATGTGGCACTGTTTTGTATGTTTGTGTGTCCAATGAGGCCTTGTCTCTGTGTGTCCTTAGGAGTGGAACTGGTAATCATGTAAAAAGTACATCGAATTCTATGTAAGTCGTTTTGGATAAAAGCCCTGCTAAATGCATGTATAAAAAAATAAAAATAAAATTCCATGGCTCCACGTAGTACCTTACAGGTCAACGTTTTTTCTAAAACTAAAGTGGCTATCTTGTCTAATTAAGCTATAGGTAGTGTTGCTTTCATCAACGAAAATTATGACTAAATATCGTCGTCAACGAACCTTTATCATGTGACGAAAACGCGTAAATGCTGGTCATGTGGCGATGACTTTAATTAAATGTATAATGCAATATTGTTGACGAATAAAAACGAGACTAAATGTGGTTTACAAAATAAAAACTATGCTAAAATGTCATTTTCGTTGACCAAAACAGGAGGAGACGAGTCTCGTTTCCTTGCGTTAATTATTACTATGCAGCATTTCTGTTTCCTGTGTCACTTCAGGGGCTGCACCAGATCGCAGTGCGCAGACGCAGGCGACATCACTTCCTCAAGCCCCACTCGCGGGGTTATTTAGAAGATGCAGGAGCAGCACACGCTATTCTGCTTTCATATGTGCTGTGTTTGCAGTGCGCAACTGATCTACGGCTGTACCACAATCACAACCTTTTTTCTCTATTTTTTATTTCAAATCAATAATTTTAGCCTACATCCATTATGTCGTGTTGTTGAGGTAGGCTACTATGTAGATCTCTGCTGCTGTTATGCACGACCGCTCCTGGAGCGCATTGGACCGCATCCGTGTGCGGCGTGAGCGCTCTTCACCTAACATGGGTGTGGGAAAAAATACGCACTACATACGCACTGCAAACGAGTATGTGTGAAACAGGCGTTAGCATAAATGACAACAAACAAAGTTAAGCCTGACACAGAGAAAGGGATTCGTCTTTGGGAGAAAAAGAAGACATGACATTTGGAAAAACTTTCATTTCATCATGTGTGTAGGCTACTTCTAACATGTTTGGTTAATGTTTTGGTAAATTCAAATCAGAGCGTCTTCTGTGTCTGGAATGGATGTATTCTTGAGTCTATAAGGTAACAATAATATAATAAGATAACTATAATAAGATAAGATTGTTTGAAATGGGATTGGCTAAAAGAAAATTTTAGTTTCGTCTATACTATACTAGGTACTTATATATTGACTGGGTTAAATAGAATTGCATTACTAAAAAGAGACAAAAATACAATTTTCATTGATTAAAACTAGACTGTCTTTCGTCGACTAAAACTAGACTAAAATGTCATCAGTTTTCGTCGACTAAAACTAGACTAGACTAAAAAGAGCATGAACGTGACTAAAACTAATAAAAACTAAAATGACAGCTTGACACAAACACTAGACTAAAACTAAAATTAAAACAGGCCGCCAAAAACAACACTAGCTATAGGCCTACGAGGTATCCACATCCAACGTTCATCATGCTATTTTCTGGTCACTCCCTTTCTTATTTTTTAGGAACCACAGGATTCACGACCGGTGTGTACATTTTCCATTACCATTTTTGGGGGTGGGCTGGCCCCGTCCCGGTGGATCCATAATCCACGTACTCTTGGGTGTCGGCTGCGCCCCTGCCTTCGTCTTCAGGAAATGCAGATCCGCTACCCTCGGATTATGAACTACGGACGGGGCCTGCGCCAAAGAACTTTATAAATAATCGCTTGCTGGGCTGTCAATAAATTAATGCTTTGTTCCATCGTTCTATCTTCCGAGTCTTTCTGGTAGAACTGGTTTTGACATGTGCTCTCCTTGACATGTGTCCCATGTTGTCATTGGGTAATTGTCTTGATTCTGTTCACAGGTGTGTCTTGTCTAGTCATTAGTACTGTGTATTTAAGCTCTCCTGTTTGACATGCATCTTTGTCTAATATTGATGTTTTAACCATTTTTGGTGAGTTCCATGTTGAGTTCTCATGAACATTAATTGTTCATGTTCTTGAGAAGAAACTGTTCCTATGCCTGGTCGTTCTAGTCTCATTGCTCCGACCAGACGGCAACAGTTCAAAGAGGAAGTGGCCCGGGTGCGAGGGGTCCAGAGTGATTTTGCCAGCTCTTTTACTCACTCTGGATGAGTACCGATCTTGGAGAGGGGCGAGGGGTGTACCAGTGATTCACTCAGCAGTTCGGACTATCCTCTGTAGTCTTCTGAGGTCTGATATGGCCAAACCATACAGTCGGCGGTTTGTTCCATACTCTCACCCTCAGGTCACCCTGGCCACCAGCCGAAGTAGCACCTCACATGGAGAGTGTTAGATCGGGGCGTGGATGAGGGGACTCTCTCTCTAACGAGATCATTGAGTCTCGACCGTAATGACGCGATGATCACGTTCCCGCGGGGAGAACGTGAGTCACCCACAAATGCTGCTCTAGCGTGACCAAGCCCAAACACGCAGAGCAGAGAATGTGCCCATCAAAATCGGAAATGAGTCGACCGCAACCAGAAATGCACGGGCGAGCCGTCTTTAAAAAGATGTGCCGCGTGCAAGCTCTTTTGTGAGAGGAGAAAAAACTCTGCAATGTTGAAGTGATCAGGGAGACACACACTCACTGGCAGATCACTGCACAGATCAGCAGGCAGTGTGAACTCGCTGCAGATCGCCGTCACACCAACTCCGGAGAGAGAGGCTCGTCTCGTTGAGCGAAGTCAGAAATGGCTGTGGAGTGAAGAGATACTCTTGGCTCCGAAGCGAAAACATATCTGCATGTTGCCGGCGTCCTCCTTTTATACCCACGAGGTAAGGCGGAGAGGGTTACATCCGTAACCGAGACATTATATATATATATATATATATATATATATATATATATATATATATATATATATATATATATATATATATATATATATATATAATTTGGGCTAAACTGCTAGAGAATGAAAGCTGCATGTCTAACCAAATTGTGTTAAATTTGAAGTTGAAATCACAAAAATTGAGCCAGTAAAATGTTTTCACAGGATGAATTTTGCGTTTAACCTTCCAGGGTCGCCAGCGATACCAGCTCACTTTTTTTTATGAGTGCAAAAGAGACTCAAAATACACTGTTGATTTTGATCTTACATATACCATAAAACTTCAAATAATAGCCGAGTCCCAAATAGACGCCTGTCTCTTTTACACGCCTGGTGTGGCGACAGGTTTGGATAAATAAAGGCCGGTCTCAAATAGAGGCCTGGTCTGTTTTTTAGTTTCTGTTTGTATTTAATCTTCTAAAACCCGTCAGATCATCTGTTTAAGCCAGTTATATGAGCCCTGCGTATCTGGGCCTTCATTCTTTCTTATTTTATTGTCAGTAATGGCAACGCCGTTGTAATGGGGGAAACAGTAATTGGTTTGATTACTCGTTACTGAAAAAAATAACGCAGTTACTAACGCCGTTTATTCATAACGCCGTTATTCCCATCACTGTTCATAGGCTCAATGGATATTACCGATAAATTGTGTTGTTCACAAATAGACGCCTGTCTCTTTTACACGCCTGGTGTGGCGACAGGTTTGGATAAATAAAGGCCGGTCTCAAATAGAGGCCTGGTCTGTTTTTTAGTTTCTGTTTGTATTTAATCTTCTAAAACCCGTCAGATCATCTGTTTAAGCCAGTTATATGAGCCCTGCGTATCTGGGCCTTCATTCTTTCTTGAACAAGTTCATAGGCAGTGTTGGGTAAATTTCTATAAAAAAGTAATTAGTTATAGTTATTAGTTACTTCTCACAAAAAGTAACTGAGTTAGTAACTGAGTTACATCATTAAAAAAATAACTAATTACCAGGGAAAGTAACTATTGCATCACTTTTAAAAACAAATAAAAAAATGTAATATGTGAAACAACTTGGATACCCCTAATATTAAATATGTTAAATTAATGAAATGGACACTAAATAGAATAAATTATTATTATAAAACATTGTACACTAATCTACACTATTTTAATGCTGCTGTGGGACAATGTGAGGGACACCTATTTACTTATGCCATTACTAATAGAGGAACAACAAAACCCAACTTAGAACTTTAGAACTTTTAATATTTATTGCACAGACCACAACTGGTCAAAAAATAAGTCTAAAAATAAATTATGTTTCTTAAGAAATGTACCAAAAATAAATAAATAAATAGTAATAAAAAATATACATACACATACACTAGCGTAAATTAAAATTATAAAACTCACACACCTTTACAACTGGTAGACATACTGTAAAACCTACTTGAAGTATGTTCGGTAAAGCTTCCTTTTACAGTACAGTACTTACAGTGTACTTACCTAGAAAGTACTGGCTAATATAAGGTAAGTACATGGGTTAGGGGTAGGGTTAGGGGTAGGGTTAGTACCTAGTTATTACCCAGTAATTGTAATTACTAAAATAAGTACTGAGTATGTACATGGGTAACTGGATTGTAAAAGGAAGCGTTACCGTATGTTCTTCCTCACAAAAGTAAACAGTTTACGTGTTTAACAATGTACCAACATAAATAATAATAATAAAATATAATATTTTGGGGTTTTATTTTTATAACCTACAGAGAACGTCATCATCAGAAGTTATTTATGCCAAATTCTAGTCGTGTTTTCCACAAGTGTTCACTACAAAACACCTGTCAAACAACGTTCCCTGCAGGTTATTTGGAGTTTTATTTTATAACCATGTAAACTAATTAAAATATTGCAGATTATACCAATATGCTACAGAGATTATTCTAATGCTGAAATGTGTAATTTATTTATAAACAAACTATATTATGCTCGGACACATTCGGTCTCTCTTGCGCACCTAGTAAAAAAACTTTGCAGGTCCTGTTGCTGAGAGAGAGCCTAACGTTACTCGG
>CM070837.1:37641225-37651225 GCA_036326025.1 Chrosomus eos | reverse complement strand
GGTCTCCAATTCTTTTGAGAGACGATATAGCGAGGAGGAAGACAGTCTTTGGAGTGAGGAGTTTTTCTGAAACCTCATCAATGGGCTCAAAGGGAGGTGCCGTAAGGCCTTCCAACACAATAGCTAAGTCCCATGCCGGTGCTCTAGTGTGCTGTGCAGGTCTCAGCCTCAAAGTAACATGAAGGAAACATGTAACCAAAGGATCTCTTCCCAAAGATACCCACCCAGAGGAGTGTGGAACGTTGCTGCCACATAAACTTTCAAAGTGGATGGGGATAGGCCTGCAGAGAAACGCTCTTGCAGAGATTCCAGAACTGTACCAACAGGGCAGTTACAGGCATAGACATAATAAATACATAGACGCCCTCTTGGTCGCTTTGGAACGTTGCTGCGATACCTCAACACGTCCAACATTTTGCTGAGGGCAAGACTGCGCTGTAAACAAATGCAAGTAAACGGGTGAGCTGCGGTTTTCCTGGATAAAAACAATAATAACGTTTACATTTATCAGCCAATTTTAGTGGTTTGTACGTGGTGTACGATACTATTACTAATTATTATATAATGACCAAATACAACCAGAAAAAAATGTTCAGTCTTGTTTGTGAAAGGTAATTCCCCGAGACCTGTTTTCAATCGTGTGGTGACTTGTACAGCCCCACGCAGTGCACACATTTTTCTCAATCGTAATGAGAGGTATGTATGGGAAAGTTGCCCTCCTTGATATGGCGGCGCCGTTGACGTACGCTCCAGCAGCCAATAGGGTGTCTATATATTTATTATGTCTATGGTTTCCTCATGGAGGGAGCTCTGGATTGAAGTATGGTCTCAACAACCTGGGTTGAGAGACCTAATTCTATGAGCTGACCCCCCTCAGGAAACAGGCCCACAGTTTCCATAGCTCTGGACCAGGGTGAAAGATTGTGCCCCTCACTTGGGACAACAGGTCCCTCCTGACTGGAATCTCGAGGGGAGAGCTAGAGAGGAGAGAAACCAGGTCCGAGAACCAAACTCGGGTCGGCCAGTAAGGGGCTACTAGCAACAAACGGGCCCCGTCCTGGTGAACCCTCTCCAGAACTTCCGGGACCAGAGTGATCGGGGGAAATACGTACAGATGTAGCCTCGGATGTCTGTTCGAACAAGCACATGATGGCCTCTCAGGTCTGGGAGGAAGTCAAGTCACCTTCATTTATACAGCGCTTTTAACAATATGGACTGTTTCAAAGCAGCTTTACAGTGATAATAGGAGATTGCAGTAACAGAGATTGTTTAGGCTTTACAGCAGATCTAGAATAAAGTTATTGTCCAGATAAAGTTAGTTTTGATTGAGTCACTTCTGTTGCAAAGATCATTAGTTATTAACTTAGGGGCCGCTAACACACACCGTTCTCACAGAAAACCCTTAACGCGCTCCGGCCGCTCATTCGCACAACAACAGTGCCTGGTGGCTCGAGAACGCAAACCTTGAAATAGGTTCCAAGGTGCAAGCCCCTCTGCCAGATCCATCTGCGAACCCCACGCCTGAAGTCACCGCTGTGCCTCAGCAGGAGCCGCTCTCACACACAGCTTGTGTGTATCCCCACGCCTGAGAAATCAAGGCCAGGGAGAAGCACACTGAATAAACTGCTGCTCGTTCGCCATATGATGTTTTATTGACAAAGTTCGGAAGGAGCATGTTCAGATAATTAACCTAAATTAACACAAGAGGAGCGCAGTCAGTTAATCAACCCTATTACCAAAATAAGAGATATATATACAGCAGACTTACCTCCGTTCGTTGACAGTTTAACGGCCCTCCACCACCCCATCTCCTCACTTCTGGTTCTAACTACTCTTACAACAACAGGGGGAGTACTCTGAGTTCAGGCAAAAATCCACAGCTCGGAGCCTCCCCCAGGACAGCACGCCAAATACGCACAAGTCAAGTCACCTTTACTTGTATAGCACTTTTTACAATACAGATTGTTTCAAAGCAGCTTTACAGAGATAACAGGAATATAATGATATAATAATATTGTTAAATATAAAATTAAATGTCCCCAACTAATCAAGCAAAAAGCCAATGGCGACAAAGGCGAAGAAAGGTGAAGAATGGCGAAGAAAGGTGAAGAATGGATACAAAGGCGAAGAAAGGTGAAGAATGGCGAAGAAAGGTGAAGAATGGCGAAGAAAGGTGAAGAATGGCGACAAAGGCGAAGAAAGGTGAAGAATGGCGACAAAGGTGAAGAAAGGTGAAGAAAGGTGAAGAATGGCGACAAAGGCGAAGAAAGGTGAAGAATGGCGATAAAGGCAAAGGAAGGTGAAGAAAGGTGTAGAATGGCGACAAAGACGAAGAAAGGTGAAGAATGGCGACAAAGGCGAAGAAAGGTGAAGAAAGGCGAAGAAAGGCGACAAAGGCGAAGAAAGGCAAAGAAAGGCGAAGAATGGCAAAGAAAGGCGAAGAATGGCGACAAAGGCGAAGAAAGGCATAGAAAGGCGAAGAATGGCGAAGAAAGGTGAAGAATGGCGACAAAGGCGAAGAAAGGCGAAGAAAGGGAAAGAAAGGGAAAGAAAGGTGAAGAATGGCGACAAAGGCGAAGAATGGTGACAAAGGTGAAGAAAGGTGAAGAATGGCGACAAAGGTGAAGAATGGCGACAAAGGCGAAGAAAGACGAAGAAAGGTAAAGAAAGGTGAAGAAAGGTGAAGAATGGCGACAAAGGCGAAGAATGGCGACAAAGGCGAAGAAAGACGAAGAAAGGTAAAGAAAGGTGAAGAAAAAGGTGAAGAATGGCGACAAAGGCGAAGAAAGGTGAAGAATGGCGACAAAGGCGAAGAATGGCGAAGAAAGGCAAAGAAAGGCGAAGAAAGGTGAAGAATGGCGATAAATGCGAAGAATGGCGAAGAAAGGCAAAGAAAGGCAAAGAATGTCGAAGAAAGGCAAAGAAAGGCGAAGAATGGCGAAGAAAGGTGAAAAATGGCGAAAAAGGCGACAGTGGCAAGGAACCAAAACTCCATCAGTGACAGAATGGAGAAAAACCCCTCGTGAGAACCCAGGCTCAGTCTCAGTCCTCCTCTGGCCAACGACCCAACAGTGTGTGATTATGATTCAGGCATTACAGATCAGAGGTCAGATTGGATCGGAACATTATATTATGCAGTTCATCTGTTTAAAGACTGGAGTCATCAATCGTGTATGGAGTCGAGTTTGTTGAGGATCATAACTGTGTCACGCTTGTGATGTTGAAACTCCAGACATATAACTGTATTAACAGAGACAATACAACACCAAATAGACAGACAATAGACACAGAGCACTTCCTGAAGAAACAGAAGCTAGCGCGGGTTGATTCTGGGTTTCCTGGTCAATGACGTCACCCGCCTACGCCGTTCCGTCACGCCATTGGTCTGATTTCACACGTGCTTCATGGTGTAACACGCAGGGGCGTTCACACAGCATCTCGACCAGCTCAAGTTCAGAGAGAGGGCTGCGGATTCTCTTCTGCCAAAAACTACAACACCCACAATGCACTTCTGATTTTGGCGCCGCCACTCTGTCCGTGGGCAAAATTCAGAAGTTTGATCAGTAGTTTTAACAAAAGCATTTTGCGTCATCTGTGCAGGCAATACAGAGGAAGAGTTCACATTGTTCATCCTACAGACAATAGAACAACACACATACACACACACACACACACACACACACACACACACACACACACACACACACACAGAGACTTTCTCTTTCACAAACACACACACACACACACACACACACACACACACACAACACACACACACACACACACACACACACAGAGATTCTCTCTCTCACAAACACACACACACACTCACACACACAGAGAGACTTTCTCTCTCACAAACACACACCACACACACACACACACACCTCACACACACACAGAGATTCTCTCTCTCACAAACACACACACACACACACAGATTCTCTCTCTCACAAACACCACACACACACACTCACACACACACAGAGATTCTCTCTCTCACAAACACACACACACACTCACACACACACAGAGATTCTCTCTCTCACAAACACACACACACACACACACACACACACACACACACACAGAGAGACTCTCTCTCACAAACACACACACAGACACACACACACAGAGACTCTCTCTCTCTCTCACACACACACACAAACACAGAGATTCTCTCTCTCACAAACCACACATACACACACACACACACACACACACACACACAGAGAGAGAGAGACTCTCTCTCACAAACACACACACACACACACACACACACACACACAGAGACTCTCTCTCTCACAAACACACACACACACACACACACACACATACACACACACACACACACACACACACAGAGAGACTCTCTCTCTCTCTCTCTCACACACACACACACACACACACACCACACACACACACACACACACACACACACACACACACACACACACACACACACACACACACACACAGAGACTCTCTCTCTCTCTCTCTCACACACACACACCCACACACACACACACACACACACACACACACACACACACACACACACACACACACACACACACACACACACACACACACTTACCAGTCCTGGTGAGAGAACTCGACTTCCGGTTTGATTTTCAAACACCGTCAGCTCATAAAACTCCTGAATGTCTGCGGGAGAAAAACACACTTGATATTAAACTCGGAATGAAATCAAGAATGACAATTCTTGTTTTTTTTAAATGTAATATTTGTAAATGATGTAAATGTAAATTGTAAATGATTTATCGGTGCACATCATTGTTGTTTTAATAATCTTACAGTTTTTCTCAATTGTTTACACACAAATTCTGGTACTTGAGACACAATGACCACAACATGTCCATGTTCACCAACCCCCTGAACCAATTCTGCTAAAAACACTACACACAATTCTCTGCTTTTGGCACAATTTTCATGCAGAAAATATCTTGTTTTCACAAGGAACACACTGCCATTCAAATATGCACACTGACTCATCACAAGGGCAAACACCCGTCACACAGTTTAACAATTAGCAATTAGAGCTTTAGCATAAAAGGGCAACAGGTGAGCTCTTCAATGGAGCAATGGATGCCAACATTGGAAACAGAGGCAGAGCCAGAGGAGTGAGAGTAAGAGGAGGAGGAGGACGAGGACGACAAGGAGGAGAAAGAGGAGGAGGAGGACGAGGAGGAGGAGGAAGAGGACCAGGACGACGAGGAGAAGGAGGAGGAGGAGGAGGAGGAGGAGGACCAGGGTGACAAGGAGGAGGAGGAGGAGGAGGAACAGGACGACGAGGAGGAGGAGGAGGACGAGGAGGAGGATGAGGAGGAGGACGAGGATGAGGAGGAGGAGGAGGAGGAGGAGGAGGAGGAGGTGGAGGAGGAGGAGGAGGAGGGGAGGAGGAGGAGGAGGGGAGGAGGAGGACGAGAGGAGGATGAGGAGGAGGACAAGGGGGAGGAGGAGGAGAGGAGGAGGAGAGGGAGGAGGACGAGGGGAGGAGGACGAGGAGGAGGAGGACGAGGAGGGGAGGGAGGAGGAGGAGGAGGAGGACGAGACGACGAGAGGAGGAGGACGAGGAGAGGGAGGACGAGGAGGAGGAGGAGGAGGAGGAGGAGGAGACGACGACGACGAGGAGGAGGACGAGGACAAGGAGGATGAGGACGAGGAGGACGACGAGGACGAGGAGGAGGAGGATGACGAGGAAGAGGAGGACGAGGAGAGGAGGAGGAGGAGGAGGACGAGGAGGACGAGGAAGGCCAAGGACCGTAATCTCTGATGAGATCCGAGCCACTTTGGTTGATCATGTGGTCAATCATGGTCTAACAATGAGGGAGGCTGGGCAAAGAGTACAGCCAAATCTGAGCAGGTACACTGTAGCATCCATCATCCGGACTTTCCGAAATGAGAATAGGTAAGAAATCTACTCTCACTAGAAAATTGCAGTACTGCTTATCAATACAGTACTCAATGAGTACAGTAGTACAGTATTGCCTGTGGACTGTTCTGTAGGACTGTAACTGTAAAGTATGTTTCAAGTATTTAGGAAATGTATACCTACTTTTACAGTATTTTACTATTTAGCCCCTTTCACACAGAGATTCCGTAAAATACACAGATAATGTGACCCGGCATTTGTCCCAGGATTGTTTGATTTCGGTTCATTCACACTGCCAGTGATTTGCCGGGATCTGTGAGTGCATTCACACACAACCCGTAAAGATCCAAAGATCCCGTAAAGACACATGACGTCAGGATGAGACGTGTAACGTATGCGTCAAAAACATGTACACGCGCATACCGTTCCACAAAGCTGGCGAAAGCTCTCAGCTTCAGCGCGGATAGTGAGGAGCTACTGGTCTCTGCTTCGTTCCAGTTTGCAGACATTTGTTCGTCCTTTCTTTGTTGATGACGAACACAAACTTCTAAGAGCAACAGAGTCGCGTGATGGCACGAGCGTCATCACTATGACACACCCCTTACGGCATTGGTCCTGGCTTTTGTTCACACAGCGCGCATTCCGGGACTGATTCCGACAATGTTACTAGGTCCTCAACCCGGCATCAATGCCGGTATCAATCCCGGGTCGTGTTTGTGTTCACACAGAAGGCGTTCTGGCAATTTCCCGGGAATTTCCCGGGATCAACGCGCTGTGTGAAAGGGGCTTTTGTTTGGCAGAACTGAAAGATTACCAACACAAGGTGGTCGGGAACCTGTTCTGTCTCCTGAACAGGAAACTGAAATCATAAACATGGTCCTAAAAAACAACGCCATAACATTACAGCAAATACAAAGAAAAATAATAGAAAAAAATGACATATTTCAAAATATTGATAGGGTAAGCTTATCAACACTGGACCGTGTCTTGTGCAGAAATCATCTCAGGATGAAGCAGGTCTACAGGATGCCATTTGAACGCAATTCAGAAAGAGTCAAAGAATTGCGATATAACTATGTGCAAGTGAGTCCCACAATTGATGCATACTCTCAACACTGTATACAGTAAATTATACAAATTTCAATATTGTAATCATAATGATTAGCCGCGTTTCCACTGTCGGGCCAGGGCCGAGCCGTGCTAGTGCGTGCCAGGGCCAGTTGCGTTTCCACTGTCACTTCCGGGGCTTGATCGGGGCCAACGGCAGGACTTCTGGCCCAGACGAATACCTTGGGCCAAAGCGGGCCAGCTCGGGCTAGAGGCGTGGTCGAGGTAAAGGCGGAGTTTATCGTGTTAGGGAAAGTTATGGTCTGTGGCAAGATGCACATTTCACTTTTTTGTATTGCGCAAAATAATCGCTGCTGGAAATGGAGAATCGCCTGTACTGGTCTGTCGAAGATACCAGCTCTTCTGAGCATTTGGGCAGAAGAAAGGGTACAACATCAATTTGACGGCGTGTGTAGAACAGTGTTGTTTTTGGCAGCCCTTTTAGTTTTAGTCTTAGTCTTTTGGACGAAAATGCTTTTTAGTTTTAGTCACATTTTAGTCACTTATAAACGTAATAGTTTTAGTCAAGTTTTAGTCGACGAAAACGCAAAAAGGTTTTAGTCAATTTTAGTAAAAAAAAAAAAGTCTTTAAAAAATAGAAAAAATACAAGTGCAGCTGTGTCAAAATTTGTATCAAGTTCAAAAATAGTAAAGAAATAAAAGTGCCACTTTGCAATCTGTTAAAAAAAAATAGAAATCCATTTAGCAAGACAGGTCTATTTATCCCTGCATTACTGGCTGCATTGCACAATTTCTCAAAAGTCATGCTCAATGTTCAACTGAGATCTGTACTTTGTTTTCAGTGAAGCAACAGCTGAAAAGCCCATCTCACAGAGATATGATGTGGCAAGGGAAGAACAAGGCACACAGCTCTCTTTACTTAAAAAAGTGATATATTTTTTTTTAAATAGATAAAATAGAGATAACATACTGTGTTTGATATGGGGATTAAAATTGGGGTAGTGTATGGGCAGTGTTTAAGATATAAACTAATGAATAATTATTGTAATATTCCTTTGTTCCGATCAGAGCATGTGAGCGGAGAGAGAGAGTGCATTTCTGAATATTCCTCCGCTCGCTCCTTCAACTCAGGGTCGCGCGCTCAACACAGAATGCCCTGCTGGTTCGAGAATATGTGGAATAAGGGCTGCCTCCGACTAAAGTTTTTATTCTAGTCGACTAGTAGTTGTTCATTTAAACCACAAATCGCCCCTTTATATTAATTCAATTACTTAAATAGCCTATAGGCCTACAGGATAATGAGCGTTATAGACGTACTCAAGCACACGACCGCACGCATAAAGCTTGCCACAAAGAACCGGCAAAAGTAATGATTATGAATGTGTAAAATAAATAGCAAGGAGACATTTAATTGTTTATTAATAAACTTGTGTTTTCTGTGTCGCTGCAAAGATTAAGTTGATGATGCGGACTCGCCATGAACGAATAAAGATATAAAGCATAACATGGAAAATTTCCTCCCATTTGGAGGAGACCTGTCACGCCAGTGGGGCGCGCCCCACACTATGAGAACCGCTAGATTATACTAAAACTGAAAGTATGTCCATAAATCATCTTGTCGTTTCCGACCACTTAAGCCCATTTATTGGCTTCGCCGCCATCCTTCGGAAGATGTGTGGCGAGTGACTAGCCGCAGCCGCAGCCGCAGCCGCAGGTGTGTTGTTGTTGTTGTGTGGAATCTGGTGCGCGCGCGGCATGGGTGGTGGGCGTACCCAAACCGGCAGCATTGCTGATACTTTTTTAGCTCAGAACAGACAGAATTCATGCAAAATAGGCAGAAATTACATGCATTGCAAACATCAGACTTATAGTCATTTTCGTTCCGTCTCGTCTTGGCAACGAAAACTCGAAAACGTCTCGTCATGTTTTAGTCGCCATAGAGCCATTTTTAGCTAGTCATCGTCACGTTATCGTCATAAAAAAAAGTTCGTCAACGAAATCATTTCGTTATCGTCATTGTTGACGAAAACAACATTGGTGTAGAAACGAGGACATTATAAAATACATCGATGCTGAACTTTCTAAGCTAAGCATTCAGCGAACAGCGTTTCAAGTTCAGGAAAAAATAAAAAAGTTGCGGGCGCAGTATTGTACAAGACGATTAAACCGCACAATGGACAAAGCGGAGCTCAGAGAAGGAACTTTCCATGGTTGGACTTGATGGACGGTGTGCTGGGTCACCATCGGTGTGCTGGGTCACCGTGTGCTGGGTCACCGTCCCTCTGTTAGTGGCGACTCGCAAGACAAGTCGGGACACTATTGCAGCCACGGCCGATGAGTTAATATACATGCTATCTTCCTAACTTAAAAAAAAAATTGAAAAAAAAAATCATAAAACCCGCTGAAATGGGTTGGGTTGTATGACGTTTGACCCAGAAATGCGTGTTAGGGGCGGGGTTTAGGGCAGCGCTGCAGGGCTACTGGCCCGGCAGTGGAAACACAAGCCCGGTGCTTAAGGCCCGAGGCCACTGGCTCAGCTCGGCTCGGTGTTAGCCCTGGCCCGTCAGTGGAAACACGGCTATTGTGCTTCACAATACCACTCCATGCCTATTTCTGATATTATCATGTGTGTTTCAGAGAGTCCTTGAGCTAGAGGTGCTGCAGCGGAGCACCAGTTCATCTTCATTGATGAGGTTGGGTTCAACCTCACAAAAAGACGAAAGAGGGGAAGCAAGTGTTCGGCCAGCGTGCCATTGTTGAAGTCCCTGGCCAGCGCGGAGGGAACATCACAATGTGTGTAGCGATTACCCACCACGGCGTCCTCCATCACCACGCTACCCTTGGCCCCTACACAGGGTTCCAGACTGCGACCAAATTGGACGCATATGCGACCGTTTTTTGAGAATGTGGGAGAATGTACAGAGGGATGTACACTGTGTACATTGTTTTTGTGGGAAAAATTAAATATATTTGTTACCGTGTATTTGTGTGTTATGAGTATAAAAACAATATTCTCAAATATTTTACAACACGCTT
>CM070837.1:37608725-37633725 GCA_036326025.1 Chrosomus eos | reverse complement strand
AGTCAAGTAACCTTTATTTACACAGCGCTTTTTACCATACAGAGTGTTTCAAAGCAGCTTTACAGAGATGATAGGAAAATAATTCAATAAAGTTTGTTTCTGGAAGAAAATAGTGCACAGTCCAGCTTAGGTAAGTTCAGTGGATCATTTCTGTTGTAAAAAAGTTATTAATTTAGATAAGTTATTTATGCAGCCGCTCTGGGAAAAAAAATTATGTCATTGTCCAGCTCAGTTCAGTTCTCATATAATGGTGTCAATGCAGATCAAAAATATTGTTGAATATTAAGTGTCCTCAACCAATGGCAACAAAGGTGGAAAAAGGCGACAGTGGCAGGAACTCATGGAGAAAAAAAAAAAAAACTTGTGAGAACCCAGGCTCAGTCTCAGTCCTCCTCTGGCCAATGAACGAACAGTGTAAGATTATGATTCAGGCATTACAGGTCAGAAGTCAGATTGGATCAGAACATTCAGGCTGATTACATCATGTGTTGTGGTCGTGTCTAGGCTCAGGTCCACCATCTGATCTGGATACGGCCTGGATCCGGCTGACTACATCATGTGTTGTGGTCGTGTCTATGCTCAGGTCCTCCATCTGATCTGGATACGGCCCGGATCCGGCTGACTACATCATGCGTTGTGGTCGTGTCTAGGCTCAGGTCCTCCATCTGATCTGGATACGGCCCGGATCCGGCTGACTACATCATGTGTTGTGGTCGTGTCTATGCTCAGGTCCTCCATCTGATCTGGATACGGCCCGGATCCGGCTGACTACATCATGCGTTGTGGTCGTGTCTAGGCTCAGGTCCTCCATCTGATCTGGATACGGCCCGGATCCGGCTGACTACATCATGTGTTGTGGTCGTGTCTAGGCGCAGGTCCTCCATCTGATCTGGATACGGCCCGGATCCGGCTGACTACATCATGCGTTGTGGTCGTGTCTAGGCTCAGGTCCTCCATCTGATCTGGATACGGCCCGGATCCGGCTGACTACATCATGTGTTGTGGTCGTGTCTAGGCTCAGGTCCTCCATCTGATCTGGATACGGCCCGGATCCGGCTGACTACATCATGTGTTTGTGGTCGTGTCTAGGCGCAGGTCCACCATCTGATCTGGATACGGCCTGGATCCGGCTGACTACATCATGTGTTGTGGTCGTGTCTAGGCTCAGGTCCACCATCTGATCTGGATACGGCCTGGATCCGGCTGACTACATCATGCGTTGTGGTCGTGTCTAGGCTCAGGTCCTCCATCTGATCTGGATACGGCCCGGATCCGGCTGACTACATCATGTGTTGTGGTCGTGTCTATGCTCAGGTCCTCCATCTGATCTGGATACGGCCCGGATCCGGCTGACTACATCATGCGTTGTGGTCGTGTCTAGGCTCAGGTCCTCCATCTGATCTGGATACGGCCCGGATCCGGCTGACTACATCATGTGTTGTGGTCGTGTCTATGCTCAGGTCCTCCATCTGATCTGGATACGGCCCGGATCCGGCTGACTACATCATGCGTTGTGGTCGTGTCTAGGCTCAGGTCCTCCATCTGATCTGGATACGGCCCGGATCCGGCTGACTACATCATGTGTTGTGGTCGTGTCTAGGCGCAGGTCCTCCATCTGATCTGGATACGGCCCGGATCCGGCTGACTACATCATGCGTTGTGGTCGTGTCTAGGCTCAGGTCCTCCATCTGATCTGGATACGGCCCGGATCCGGCTGACTACATCATGTGTTGTGGTCGTGTCTAGGCTCAGGTCCTCCATCTGATCTGGATACGGCCCGGATCCGGCTGACTACATCATGTGTTGTGGTCGTGTCTAGGCTCAGGTCCTCCATCTGATCTGGATACGGCCCGGATCCGGCTGACTACATCATGTGTTGTGGTCGTGTCTAGGCTCAGGTCCACCATCTGATCTGGATACGGCCCGGATCCGGCTGACTACATCATGTGTTGTGGTCGTGTCTAGGCCAGGTCCTCCATCTGATCTGGATACGGCCCGGATCCGGCTGACTACATCATGTGTTGTGGTCGTGTCTAGGCTCAGGTCCACCATCTGATCTGGATACGGCCCGGATCCGGCTGACTACATCATGTGTTGTGGTCGTGTCTAGGCTCAGGTCCACCATCTGATCTGGATACGGCCCGGATCCGGCTGACTACATCATGTGTTGTGGTCGTGTCTAGGCTCAGGGGCCCGTTCTTCGTACGTCGCTAACTCAGTTAGCTGGATTTGATTGTTGGCGATTTAATAATAATAATAATAATATCAATAATAATAATAATTCATTACATTTATATAGCGCTTTTCTGGACACTCAAAGCGCTTTACATAGAAGGAGGGAATCTCCTCAACCTGGCATGATTTGGCATGATCCTGGATTGTTTGGTTCTTCGAAGCTCATCCTAGACTTGCTGTCATAGCAACAGTGCGCTAGCTTAAACTTGCTCGCGAGCAGGCTTATTTCATTAACAGGATTAGATCGCGGCTTCATAAGCGGAGCTGATACGGGAAGTCTTTTAGCGCAGCGCGATAGTGTACTTTTTGAGAGATATCGTTTTTGTCATGACTTGTGAGGATTTCGTTTACATCATTAATTTGTTGGAAACGCATAAATGCTCGACTCGTCACAGTCAGGCTTTAATAACAGTGCAGGCAAGGCAAGTTACTTTTGCGATTCTTATCCAGATTAGTAATATTCTTTCAAATTTTAAAAAGGCAGTTGACTGACTAAAATCTCTTAGATGGTGTGTGACTATGTAAGATTTTTTTTCTTTAAGTTGTCAAGTATTTTCAAAATACTCTGTTTCCTAGGGGTAGGGGTAAACCTGTCAAACACATGGCTTATCATCAAAAATGAAAAGGAAAAGTACAACACTGCCCACCTCTGCATCACTGCTTTGTGCAGACTCTTCTGTAGATGTGGACTCCTGCAACTCATATTGCATTCAGAAATAATTAGGGCCTACTCAAGTGTAAATTAAGTAGTTATTTATGCACTTAAAGATACATGAGAGGGTTTCTTCACTGTCCTGTGCATTGGGGGGAAAATGGGCATTACAAAGTGTTGTACTTTCTTCCCTTTTGATGTAACGTTAGAAAAAGTCCATTTACTGCACATGCTTCAGCTACTTGCTTAGGAACACATAAAAGTGTTGGTGTATTGTTTAAAACTGCGCAAAAGAGGAAAACACAATTGCATTACAATGAAGTACACTGGGGGGAAATGTGATCAATAACTCATGGCTACATATATTTTTTTTTTACATTAACTATGTAGACTTTCACAAGTCAAAGCAATTCATTTAACAGCTGATATGACTGGACAGCCATTTGGATTATAGGCCTACTTAATTTAATGCAGCAAAAAATTATTTTACAGTGTAATAGGATCATTTAAAGCTCATTTACCAGCAGTGAAGGTGTTGCTGCTCCTGGCTGTGGGTCTGAGGAAGAGCTGAACCCAGGGATGCCCTCCACAATGGGTCACATTTAACCCAAGGGGCAGCTCTTCTGCCTGGGTATAATGTGGGGGTGCAGGACCACCACCTGTTTGTTTTTCTTTTCTTTTTATTTCTCAGCCTTTTTCGTGGTTGCTTTTATAAACAGGCAAACATTTATTAACAGTGCCTTTTTAAAAGAGATTAGTACAAATTACTATTATGTAGAATATTCTAGTACTTCACATTTACTTGTTCCTGTTCTAGTGGGTGGTAACTCTGACATTACAATGAACAAAGTTATTAATTATTTAGAAATTATTGAAATATAAAAATATATACTTGTAATAAGTGATAAAAACATCTAACCACAAACTTAATTTGTCTGCTACTTTTTGCCAGCCCTCTCTCCTGGCTTTTGCACACTTTGAGGTGTTCCCTGGCGTTTTAATTAAGTTTTAAAATTCAGCTTATCCTTCAAGCAATAACTCTTGCTCTTCTGTGGAGAAAAAAACTGAACGCGATCTTTGGCCATGGTGAACAGCCAATAGCAGCGTTGCTGATCAATGTTTCTACTATTGATACATATCCCCTTTTAACCCAGCGCATGAACGCGCAATTATCTCAGATAACTCAATCCAGCTATACTAATCATAACCGGCAGGAGTGTTCGAAGAACCCAATTAGCCGGATCATGATGAGCACGATGATATTATCTTGGATGTCTCGTTTGATCTCGAATGTTTTAAGCAACGTACGAAGAACGGGCCCCAGGTCCTCCATCTGATCTGGATACGGCCCGGATCCGGCTGACTACATCATGTGTTGTGGTCGTGTCTAGGCTCAGGTCCACCATCTGATCTGGATACGGCCCGGATCCGGCTGACTACATCATGTGTTGTGGTCGTGTCTAGGCTCAGGTCCTCCATCTGATCTGGATACGGCCCGGATCCGGCTGACTACATCATGTATTGTGGTCGTGTCTAGGCGCAGGTCCTCCATCTGATCTGGATACGGCCCGGATCCGGCTGACTACATCATGCGTTGTGGTCGTGTCTAGGCGCAGGTCCTCCATCTGATCTGGATACGGCCCCGGATCTCGGCACTGACTACCATCATGCGTTGTATCGCGTGTGTCGTGTCTAGGCTCAGGTCTCACATCTGATCTGGATACGGCCCGGGATCCGGCTGACTACATCATGCGTTGTGGTCGTGTCTAGGCTCAGGTCCTCCATCTGATCTGGATACGGCCCGGGTCCGGCTGACTACATCATGTGTTGTGGTCGTGTCTAGGCTCAGGTCCTCCATCTGATCTGGATACGGCCCGGATCCGGCTGACTACATCATGTGTTGTGGTCGTGTCTAGGCGCAGGTCCTCCATCTGATCTGGATACGGCCCGGGTCCGGCTGACTACATCATGTGTTGTGGTCGTGTCTAGGCTCAGGTCCTCCATCTGATCTGGATACGGCCCGGATCCGGCTGACTACATCATGTGTTGTGGTCGTGTCTAGGCGCAGGTCCTCCATCTGATCTGGATACGGCCCGGATCCGGCTGACTACATTATGCGTTGTGGTCGTGTCTAGGCTCAGGTCCACCATCTGATCTGGATACGGCCCGGATCCGGCTGACTACATCATGCGTTGTGGTCGTGTCTAGGCTCAGGTCCTCCATCTGATCTGGATACGGCCCGGGTCCGGCTGACTACATCATGTGTTGTGGTCGTGTCTAGGCTCAGGTCCTCCATCTGATCTGGATACGGCCCGGATCCGGCTGACTACATCATGTGTTGTGGTCGTGTTAGGCGCAGGTCCTCCATCTGATCTGGATACGGCTCGGATCCGGCTGACTACATCATGTGTTGTGGTCGTGTCTAGGCTCAGGTCCACCATCTGATCTGGATACGGCCCGGATCCGGCTGACTACATCATGAGTTGTGGTCGTGTCTAGGCGCAGGTCCACCATCTGATCTGGATACGGCCCGGATCCGGCTGACTACATCATGTGTTGTGGTCGTGTCTAGGCGCAGGTCCTCCATCTGATCTGGATACGGCCCGGATCCGGCTGACTACATCATGTGTTGTGGTCGTGTCTAGGCCAGGTCCTCCATCTGATCTGGATACGGCTCGGATCCGGCTGACTACATCATGTGTTGTGGTCGTGTCTAGGCTCAGGTCCTCCATCTGATCTGGATACGGCCCGGGTCCGGCTGACTACATCATGGTTGTGGTCGTGTCTAGGCGCAGGTCCACCATCTGATCTGGATACGGCCCGGATCCGGCTGACTACATCATGTGTTGTGGTCGTGTCTAGGCTCAGGTCCTCCATCTGATCTGGATACGGCCCGGATCCGGCTGACTACATCATGTGTTGTGGTCGTGTCTAGGCGCAGGTCCCCATCTGATCTGGATTACGGCCCGGATCCGGCTGACTACATCATGAGTTGTGGTCGTGTCTAGGCGCAGGTCCACCATCTGATCTGGATTCGGCCGGATCCGGCTGACTACATCATGTGTTGTGGTCGTGTCTAGGCGCAGGTCCTCCATCTGATCTGGATACGGCTCGGATCCGGCTGACTACATCATGTGTTGTGGTCGTGTCTAGGCTCAGGTCCTCCATCTGATCTGGATACGGCCCGGTCCGGCTGACTACATCATGAGTTGTGGTCGTGTCTAGGCGCAGGTCCACCATCTGATCTGGATACGGCCCGGATCCGGCTGACTACATCATGTGTTGTGGTCGTGTCTAGGCTCAGGTCCTCCATCTGATCTGGATACGGCCCGGATCCGGCTGACTACATCATGTGTTGTGGTCGTGTCTAGGCGCAGGTCCTCCATCTGATCTGGATACGGCCCGGATCCGGCTGACTACATCATGAGTTGTGGTCGTGTCTAGGCGCAGGTCCACCATCTGATCTGGATTCGGCCCGGATCCGGCTGACTACATCATGTGTTGTGGTCGTGTCACAATACACGAAAAAAAGCGCTTTTCACAATACACATCGTTTCAAAGCAGCTTTACAGAAAATAGTACACATTACAATTTTGAGTGATCTGTTATCAGAGGGAACTGTCTTTCTAGTGTATTTCAGAAATGTACATATACATATCACAGTTAGCTAAAAATGCTTCATTTAAACAATCTAAGAATTTAAGGCAGACACAATGAGTTAATTGAAATAATGAATACTTGTTTAACAAATTATTATATAGATTGTAGCATTGGTGCATGTTGATTCGGAGTAAATATGATTTAAACCATGCTAGTGCAATTCCACTAATGCCAACATAATTTTCGAGTCTATTTAAAAGAGCATCTATAACCTCTGGAAGTAGCTCAGTAGCTAAGTCGGTATAAACGAAGCCAAATTTCTGGCCATCATGGAATCCTAATCATCCCCATACATACTGATTGGCTTCATCACTCTGTCTCCTCTCCACCGGTAAGCTGGTGTGTGTGTGTGTGTGTGTGTGTGTGTGTGTGTGTGTGTGTGTGTGTGTGTGTGTACACATAGTGAATATACTATCGTGAATAAACTAGTCTTAATCAACTCACCTTTCTACATAAACCATGAAAAACCATAAAAATAAAAATAAACTTTAATTTCGCGAGTCAACGGCTCTTGCTGGACATGTCCGTGTGAGTTGGTGGAAACCCCCCGGCATCATAGGATCATAAATGCAAACTTTTCAGATGGTTCAGTCCGATTTGGTGACTGCTTCATCCAGTTCATTAAAAAGAACCGGTTCAAAAGCATGATTCACTGGTGAACTGGACAGCATTAGAAGAGGAGCCGCAACAATGGAGAATATATTCAACATTCAAGCATGAAAACCTGTTCTAGCAGAGCCCAAACACTACAACATGGGCTCAAACTAATCATAGCCTTTTGAAGTTTAATATAGCGATTCCATCTCCAAATTTAAAACATCTTCAAATGATAATTTTGACTTGAATTTTATGACCTTAAATTGGATCAAACTCAATGCAAGACTTGTTAGGAACCCTGCAGTCGGAGGAAATCAAGCACAATCACACATAACAGAAACACATCAGGTTTATTAGCGGCTCAGACACCAGCCTCTCGATGCAGAGCAGTGTCACAGCGGATCGCTCACACGCGGCGTACGGGTAACACACGCTAACGCTCATGTGACCCGCGGGTCTCAGTGACACGTATAACAGTTAAAGAGTCTCAGTGACACGTATAACAGTTAAAGAGTCTCAGTGACACGTATAACAGTTAAAGAGTCTCAGTGACACGTATAACAGTTAAAGAGTCTCAGTGACACGTATAACAGTTAAAGAGTCTCAGTGACACGTATAATAGTTAAAGAGTCTCAGTGACACGTATAACAGTTAAAGAGTCTCAGTTCTGACACGTATAACAGTTAAAGAGTCTCAGTTCTGACACGTATAACAGTTAAAGAGTCTCAGTTCTGACACGTATAACAGTTAAAGAGTCTCAGTGACACGTATAACAGTAAAAGAGTCTCAGTTCTGACACGTATAATAGTTAAAAACAGAGCTAACAGGAAGTAGTCCAGCTAGTAGTCCAGCTCTGTAGGGCACAGGAAGAAGCAATCCCCAACACAATGCTACCAAACACCAAAAAGTGTGTGTTGATTTCAATCAGAAGATCCAATGACTCTTCCTGAAACTCACTTCCTGTTGGAGGCGGGGCCTTTATGGAACAAGTAAATCGACCTCTGAAATCCTAAGAAGGAAATCAAAGCAGAATAAAACGTCATATTTATGATCAGAAACTGTCAAACAGAACTCATTTTGATATGAATTCTCAGTTTCAAATCCTGTCAGTTTCATCAGTAAATTCAGTTAGTAAGTGTGTGTGTGTGTGTGTGTGTGTGTGTGTGTGTGTGTGTGTCAGATGAACCGATCATCTCTTCCTCTTTACGACTAGTTACAGCGGCAAATAAGCATGATGAACATCAGAAGGAATGTTGAAAGATAAAGAACAACTTCCTGAAATCAATCATGTCTGTAATCCATCAATCAGTGTTTCAACCGTCAATAAAACAGAATAAATCCATCATGAAAACCAGTGTTTATGAGGAAGGGAGGGATGGATGGAAGGAGGGTGGGAGGAATGGGGGGATGGATGGAGGGGTGGATGGAGGTAGGGCTGGAGAAATGGAGGGAGGGATGGGGGATGGATGGAGGGAGGGTGGATGGATGGATGGAGGTAGGGATGGAGAAATGGAGGATGGATGGAGGGAGAGTGGGAGGGATGGAGGATGGATGGAGGGGTGGGTGGATGGATGGAGGTAGGGATGGAGAAATGGAGGTAGGGATGGAGTAATGGAGGGAGAGATGGAGGGTGGTAGGGATGGAGGGAGAGATGGAAGAATGGATGCAGGGATGGAGGGTGAGATGGGGGATGGATGGAGGGTGGGGGGGATGGGGGATGGATGGAGGGTGGGAGGGAGGGATGGATGGATGTAGGGATGGATGGAGGGGTGGAGGATGGGAGGGATGGGGGATGGATGGAGGGTGGGAGGGATGGGGGATGGATGGAGGGATGGTCTGGAGGGAGGAGGGATGGATGGTGGTAGAAATGGAGGGAGAGATAGAAGGATGGATGGAGGGTGGGAGGCAAGGATGGATGGAGGGTGGAGGGAGGGATGGAGGTAGGGATGGAGGGAGAGATGGAAGGATGGATGGAGGGTGGGAGGGATGGGGGAATGGATGGAGGGTGGGAGGGATGGATGGAGGGATGGAGGTAGGGATGGATGGAGGGGTGGAGGGATGAAGGGAGGATGGGTGGAGGGAGGGATGGAGGAAGGGGTGGATGGAGGGATAGGGGATGGATGGAGGGCTGGAGGGAGAGATGAAGGGTTAGGGTGGGAGGGATGGGGATGGATGGAGGGTGGGAGGGATGGGGATGGATGGAGGGTGGGAGGTGAAGGGATGGATGGAGGTAGGGATGGATGGAGGGGTGGAGAGATGGAGGGAGGAAGGGGTGGATGGAGGGATAGGGGATGGATGGAGGGCTGGAGGTAGGGATGGAGGGAGAGATGAGAGATGGAGGGTTAGGGTGGGAGGGATGGGGGATGGATGGAGGGTGGGAGGGATGGGTGGAGGGAGGGATGGAGGGATGGGATGGATGGAGGGTGGGAGGTGAAGGGATGGATGGATGGAGGTAGGGATGGATGGAGGGGTGGAGAGATGGAGGGAGGATGGGTGGAGGGAGGGAAGGGGGATGGAGGAAGGGGTGGATGGAGGGATGGGGGATGGATGGAGGGTTGAAGGTAGGGATGGAGGGAGAGATGGGGGGGATGGATGGAGGGTGGGAGGGATGGGTGGAGGGAGGAATGGAGGGAGAGATGGGGGATGGATGGAGGGTGGGAAGGATGGAGGGAGGATGGAGGGTGGGAGGGGTGGGGGAGAGATGTGGGGTTGGATGGAGGTGTGGGTGGAGGGAGAGATGGAGGGATGGATGGATAGATAGTGGGAGGGATGGGGGATGGATGGAGGGTGGGAGGGAGGGATGGATGGAGGTAGGGATGGATGGAGGGGTGGAGGATGGGAGGGATGGGGGATGGATGGAGGGTGGGAGGATGGGGGATGGATGGGGAGGTTGGAGGGAGGAGGGATGGATGGATGGGGTAGGAATGGAGGGAGAGATGAAGGAGGGATGGAGGGTGCAGGCAGGATGGATGGAGGGTGGAGGGGATGGGGGAGGGGTGAGGGATGGATGGAGGTAGGGATGGAGGGTGAGATGGAGGATGGAGGGTGGGAGGATGTGGATGGATGGGGGTGGAGGGGATGGATGGAGGAGGATGGATGGAGGAGGGATGGGAGATGGATGGAGGGATGGAGGATAGGGATTGGAGGGAGAGATGAAGGGTTAGGGTGGGAGGGATGGGGGATGGATGGAGGGTGGGAGGGATGGTGGAGGGAGGGATGGGGATGGATGGAGGTGGGAGGGAGGGAGGATGGAGGTAGGATGGATGGAGGGTGGAGGATGGGGGAGGGATAGGGGATGGATGGAGGGTGGAGGTAGGGATGGAGGGAGAGATGGAGATGAGATGGAGATAGGGTGGGAGGGATGGGGGATGGATGGAGGGATGGATGGATGGGGAGGGAGGGATGGAGGGTGGATGGATGGAGGGTGGGAGGTGAAGGGATGTAGGATGGAGGTGGGATGGATGGAGGGTGGAGAGATGGAGGGAGGAGGGATGGGGATGGAGGAGGAAGGTGATGGAGGTTGGTAGGGATGGAGGAGGATTGGGGAGAGATGGAGGTGGGGTGGGAGAGGGATGGGGGATGGAGGAGGAATGGGAGATGGGAGGGTGGGAGAGGGGGATGGAGGGAGGGATGGAGTGGGGGGAGGGGATGGAGGTGAGAGAGTGGGGTGGATGGAGGGGGGTGGAGGATGGAGAGATGGAGGGATGGATGGATGGGAGGATGGGGGATGGGATGGAGGGGGGGAGGATGGGGGATGGTGGAGGGAGGATGGAGGGATGGATGGAGGGAGGGATGGGGGAATGGAGGAGGGTTGGAGGGATGGATGGAGGGATGGGGTAGGGATGGTGGAGGGGTGGGGGAGGAGGTGGGATGGATGGGAGGAGATGGAGGAGGGGTGGATGGAGGGAAGGGGATGGATGGAGGGCTGGAGGTAGGGATGGAGGGAGAGATGAGGGTTAGGGTGGGAGGGATGGGGGATGGATGGAGGTGGGAGGGATGGGTGGAGAGGAGGAGGGAGGGATGGGATGGATGGAGGGTGGGAGGTGAAGGTGGATGGAGATGGAGGTAGGGATGGATGGAGGGGTGGAGAGATGGAGGGAGGAGGGGTGGATGGGAGGGAAGAGGATAGGAGGTGGAGGGGGAGGGGGATGGAGGAGGATGGAGGTAGGGTGGGGAGGATGGGGGATGGATGGAGGGTGGGAGGGATGGGTGGAGGGAGGGATGGGGGAGGATGGGGAGGGTGGGAGGTGAAGGGATGGATGGATGAGGTAGGGATGGATGGAGGGGTGGAGAGATGGAGGGAGGATGGGTGGAGGGAGGGAAGGGGGATGGAGGAAGGGGGGTGGATGGAGGGATGGGGGGATGGATGGAGGGTGAAGGTAGGGATGGGGAGGATGGGGGGATGGATGGAGGGTGGGAGGAGGGTGGAGGGAGGGATGGGGATGGATGGAGGGTGGGAGGTGAAGGGTGGATGGAGGTAGGGATGGATGGAGGGGTGGGAGGAGGAGTGGGGAGGGAGGAAGGGTGGATGGAGGAAGGGGTATGGATGGAGGGGTGGAGGGATGGAGGGAGGATGGAGGTGGAGGGTAGGTGGAGGGATGGGGATTAGGGTGGGAGGGATGGTGGAGGAGGGATGGATGAGGGTGGGGGATGGAGGATGGAGGGAAGATGGAGGAGGATGGGTGGGAGGGATGGGGGATGAATGGAGGGAGGATGGGTGGAGGGAGGGAGGGGGATGGGAGGGGGATGGTGGGATGGGGATGGATGGGGGTGGAGGATGAGGGAGATGAGGTAGGTGGAGGGAGGGGATGGTGGGTGGAGGGATGGGGATGGATGGATAGGAGTGGGAGGGATGGGGGATGGGGGAGATGGTGGGAGGGGATGGTGGGATGGGATGGGAGATGGGTGGGATGGGAGGGGGAGAGATGTGGGATGGGATGAGTGGGTGGTGGGGATGGGGGAGAGATGGTGGGGATGGATGAGGGAGAGATGGTGGGGATGGGATGGAGGGAGAGATGGTGGGGATGGGGGATGGGGGATGGATGGGGAGGGAGAGATGGTGGGATGGGAGAGGGAGGATGGTGGAGGGGAGGGATGGGGGAGAGTGGTGGAGGGATGGGGGATGGAGGAGAGATGGTGGGAGGAGAGATGGTGGGATGGAGGGGATGGTGGGAGGTGGTGGAGGGATGGGGGATGAGGAGGGTGGGAGGATGGGGGATGGAGGGAGGATGGTGGGAGGGATGGGATGGTGGGATGGAGGGATGGATGGTGGGTGGGGGAGAGATGGTGGGTGGAGGGATGGTGGAGATGGATGGAGGGATGGAGTGAGGATGGTGGATGGAGGGAGTGGGGGATGGGGGAGGGTGGAGGTGGGGATAGGATGGAGGTGTGGAGGATGGGGGGATGGATGGACAGATAGATAGAGGGGTGATGTACCTTTAGCACATGTGCGCGGTGTGCCGATTAGCTCGTAGCTGCTGAAGCGATCTCAGCGGTGAGGAAGAGGGGCTGAACCGGTCAGGCTTGAGTCTGATGCTGCTGTAGTTCCTGTAGATCTCATCCTGAAACACACACATCAAACATCACTAATCACACACACACATATCACTAATCACACACACATCACTAATCACAACACCAGGTGTGTGGTGTGTTGTGTACGCAGTCTCTTCGGGGCTGTAGCAGCTCCAGGCTGGTGAGGATCAGACCCTCGTAACGTGTGTGTGTGTGTGTGTGTGTGTTGTGTGTTGTGTTACCGTCAGTCTCTTGCGGCGGCTGTAGCAGCTCCAGGGCTGGGGTTCGAGGATCAGGACTCCTCCAGGTAACGTGTGTGTGTGTGTGTGTGTGTGTGTGTGTGTGTGTGTGTGTGTGTGTTTTGTTTGTACCGTCAGTCTCTTGCGGCGGCTGTAGCAGCTCCAGGGCTGGGGTTCGAGGATCAGGACTCCTCCAGGTAACAGGTGTGTGTGTCAGTGATGCACGGGTTGATCCAAAATAACCTGGTGCCTGCGGTTACCCGCGGTTATGAGTCATCCAAAAATATTTTTAATGATATTCGGGTCGAGGTCGGTTGGGTCGTTTGAAATGATGATGCCAATTAATCCTTTGTAATTTATATAGTACTAGACACCATTTTCTATGAAGTATGTACGTAGGCCTGCTAGCCTGGGGAAACCCAGACAACTCCTGCAAATTTAGATTTGCTCTGCAAGTTAGTCTGGCAAAGAGTCATTCAAGCCCATTTCCAACCCGTCGAAATCGCGGCACCAATCAGAAGCGTTGGGGTGGGCTTTACACGAGGACGACAGCACAGCGACGGTGAAGCAGTTTTTGTACATTTACATTAGGCTTGTTCGACTTCATGCAGCTCTGCGCAGACCGATCGGTGGGGCTGGAGGTAGGGATAGAGGGAGAGATGAAGGGTTAGGGTGGGAGGGATGGGGGATGGATAGAGGGTGGGAGGGATGGGGGATGGAGGAAGAGATGGTGGGAGGGATGGGGGACGGAGGGAGAGATGGTGGGAGGGAGAGATGGTGGGAGGGATGGGTGGAGAGATGTGGGGATGGATGGAGGGTTGGAGGGATGGAGGATGGAGGAAGAGATGGTGGGAGGGATGGGGGATGGAGGGAGAGATGGTGGGAGGGATGGGGGATGGAGGGAGAGATGGTGGGAGGGATGGAGGGAGAGATGGTGGGAGGGATGGGTGGAGAGATGTGGGGATGGATGGAGGGTGGGAGGGATGGGGGATGGATGGAGGGAGGGATGGAGGGAGAGATGGGGATGGAGGGAGAAGCCCATTCATTCAAGCCCATTTCCAACCCGTCGAAATCGCGGCACCAATCAGAAGCGTTGGGGCGGGCTTTACACGAGGACGACAGCACAGCGACGGTGAAGCAGTTTTTGTACATTTACATTAGGCTTGTTCGACTTCATGCAGCTCTGCGCAGACCGATCGGTGGCTGACTTGAAACAGTGCATGCCGGTTAGAAATTTTGTCCGACTTGATGCAGCGCTGACTCCACATGACTGTGACGTATGCTAACAAAGTACCGCCAGAGCGTTTCGAGAGCAGCCGCAGGATTCAGCCAGCGCAGATTCTCAAGAGGTTCTGCACAGGTTCTGATGACGACACAACTGATCCACGATTGGCCGGATTCACTGCATGACAACGATCACATGTGTTTCGTGTTTATTCGGTTTATTCTCACACGTCTTTAGTTCCACTAAAGCTCAGAAATCATTGTTTTATAACAGTAAACACTCTTTTCATGTAGTCGCGATGTATTGTATTATGTTTATCAAAATAAAACTGATTAAAAAAAACGTTGATTCCACTTCATTGATAGTAACTGTAGTAGACTTATGTTGAACTTTATTCTTGTTCAAACAGACGCTGTATGAAGCAGTACATAAAATATTGAATTAAAATATGTCTCTGAAACATCCGTGTATTTTGCAAATATTGCATTTATTTCACTTCAGCTGTGGTAAAGTATACAAACACCACGTGAGCTGTCACTACGGGAACCAGAAAGTGTCCGACTTCACGTCTCCGTTTGCAGCTCCTCCCCGCCTGCACGCGGCTAATCTCGCCGATCAGTTACATCCAGCCGCAGCCGATGTCGAACACACCTAAAGATGGATGCCGCCGTGGAACTAGAGGTGTGACGGTTATAGTTGAACACGGTCATTAGAACTCTATCACCGCCAAAACCACAATGTTTTTTTTCACAAACATTTTTTATCATAGAGAAATGTTTACTAATATCAGCTTACGAGGGAAACGGAGGTGGAGTCAGTGGTGCTTCGGAGGCGGAGTTAGTGGTGGTTCGGGAGAGGTCTGTGCGCCGCTCTCCCACGAAGAGAAATCTTGGAGATCTCCTTAATAAACGGAGGTCTGAAATCTCTGCCGCTTTACCGATCAGAGCACGCGCTGACACGGGGTAAAGCCTTGTTTAAACTCGACGAGTCCGCACGAGCGCGAAGGTGCGCGCGGCAAAAATGACGCGTTCGGTCCAGAAGACCGGCAAGACCCCATTTCGCTTGGCTGTGCACGTTTTTTTTTTTGTAACAGCGCGCACGGCGCCGCGTCCGCGGATGAACGACTTCAAGCTGAATCTGCCCGAGTCGTACGTCACCGCACCAGCACTCAGTTTGCGCGTCAAAATTGCAAAGTTCATTGCAAAGTTTTTTTGGGTTAAGGTTTTGTTTACTGTGTGTGATTTATTTAATGGAAAGCATTTGTCTTGCTGTTCATTTTAAATGAATGTAGAGCAAGTAGCTAATCAGTGTCTGCTAATCACTGCATTGGGGCGGCAGTGGCTCAGTGGTTCATGTAGGTTGTCTACAAACCGGAAGGTTGGTGGTTCAATCCCCGGTTCCACCTGATCAAGTGTCGAGGTGTCCATGAGCAAGACACCTAACCCCAGCTGCTCCCGACGAGCTGGATGGAGCCTTGCATGGCTGCAGTCGCCCGTCGGTGTATGAATGAGAGAGTGAATGGGTGAATGTGAGGCAAATTGTAAAGCGCTTTGGTGGCCATTGGGTCTGTGAAAGCGCTATATAAATGCAGTCCATTTACCATTTACCATGCTCGTTTATTCAAACCATGGCTGCGTTCCAGTCCACTTTTAGACACGCACTTGCGGACTTCCCTCAGCTCTTCCCCTCGGGGGAATCCCTGCCGCCATATTGAAGTGCGTTCCACTTCGTGAAGTGGACGAGGGAAGTTTATATGGACCGACGCTCGTTCCCTCGATTTTGGCCGAGGGAGCGAGTCTACTTCATAAGTACACTTCAGGCAGCTCCATATACCGCAATGCAACCCGATTGTGACGTCACCACAGATCTCGTCTAATCACCACCACCACAAACAACTCTATGATATATTAATTATGATTTTTTTACATTTAAAACAACCCAACACATCTATATACATTTGGATGCTGCCTTAAACAAATTCTTAAAGGGAAACTAATTTAAATCAAAATTCAACTCCATAGCTGATTGCAAGTGATGAAGGGCATAGGACGTTCCAGTTCAGCCCACTGCAGTTTCCACGAGTAATCACGCACTCACGCAACGGCGTACATCCGAGTGAACGAGACGGAGGGAAGTTAGCGAGTGAAGGGCAGGACAATTTTGGACTGGAACGCACCCTAAGTTGTTCTTTAACCCTCTGAGCCCGACGGCATCGTCGACGACGCCACACATCAGCTCCGAGAAATTATGATATAACTCGACAACAGATTTATCGATTTTCTTACCGTTTTTTCCAGCAGAAAGCTAACGAGCTAGCCATCACGGGGGTGTCTTTGGTGTCTTTCTAGCCTTTACAGAAGGTTTTCTATCCAGCCTGGAACTTGTGCATCCTTTCGGAGTTTTTCAGCCATAAATCCAAACGTTTATATCCAACTTTGATACACTTGAAGTCAATAATTTATAAATATTCCGTCATATTTGCCGCTAACTCGATGCTAGCTGCCATTTTGGATATCCACGTGATGGTTTTTGACCAATTACAGGCTGATCCGTCGTAAACATTGGGTGCGTCACTGGGTCATTGCGCTCTCTCCAAGGGAGGGAGGGAGAGAGAGTAGCACGGAGACGCAGGTTTCACAGAGAAACAGAGTAATAGATGTAAATCGAGCGCAGAATGATGGATTTTCAGGAGAACAGAGCTTTTTGACAGATGAGGAACTAGATTACCAGGATAGACCCAGCTGAAGTGCCATTTATTTATTTACTGTAAAAAAGTATTATAGAAGTATAAATGTAGTATAAAAAGAATAGAATAAATAAAATAATAAATAAAATAAATAAAATATAAATGCAAAGCCTGTGATGTGGCCCTCTTTGTGATTGCTGATAGGAACTGTTTTGAGGCTTGGCACCAGTGAATTTCATGAAAACGCCTGGACTTCTTTTGGAAAAATGTCAATAGTTTTGGTTCTGTACAAGTTATAATGTTTATTTCTGTGCTCCAGGACTCCAAAGACATGAACAAACTGTTTTCCAGAGGAAATTTGCTTAGCTTTTATTTATTTGTGTGTGATTTCAATAAATATTTGAGTGATTCAATTTCCGATTTCTTTTTTCATCTGTCTTTATGGTCCCATAACTTATTTTACATTCTAACTTATTTTACATTCAGGTGACATCAATGTAACACAAATATGCTGAAAGTTCAATTTGTCCTGAAAAAAAGAGGTGTATCAATTGTCTGTACACAAAAGGGTTGATGTTTTACAAGCTTTTTTAGTGAATAAACACAAAAATTATTGTAAAAATACCCTTAGGTCTCTGAGGGATAACAGACGAAGACGAACGTCGCTCTGCATACGCCATCTCCTTCATCGCTCTGATTGGTTAGCTCTATCCAATTGCGCCCAGAGGCATTTGAGCGACGTCTGTTGGTACGCCCCTTTGGAAATTATTTGTCTATGAAGCTTTGCCAGACCATAACTCAGCTTTAACCAGGCTATAGGCCTACACTTTATTGGCTGATAATGAAAGATGATGACCAAAGTGCTGGCTTTGTCATGTGTACTTCTTGCGATGCTATTTACACATTTGATAGCCACAAAACTGGCACGACCAATATGGTGCCTCACAAGTGCGGCCCGGGAACCCATCATGAGCATTTACTACTTGTAAAAATTGCGGGTCAGGAAGCGGGTCGGGTACAATATTTTATTTTTAAAATAAATTATTTTATTTTTACCGCGCATCACTGGTGTGTGTGTGTGTGTGTACCGTCAGTCTCTTGTGGCGGCTGTAGCAGCTCCAGGGCTGGGGTTCGAGGATCAGGACTCCTCCAGGTAACGTGTGTGTGTGTGTGTTGTGTGTGTGTGTGGTGTGTGTGTGTGTGTGTGTGTACCGTCAGTCTCTTGTGGCGGCTGTAGCAGCTCCAGGGCTGGGGTTCGAGGATCAGGACTCCTCCAGGTAACGTACGTGTGTGTGTGTGTGTGTGTGTGTGTGTGTGTATGTTGTGTGTGTGTGTGTGTGTACCGTCAGTCTCTTGTGGCGGCTGTAGCAGCTCCAGGGCTGGGGTTCGAGATCAGGATCTCAGGTAACGTGTGTGTGTGTGTGTGTGTGTGTGTGTGTGTGTGTGTGTGTGTGTGTGTGTGTGTGTGTGTGTGTGTGTACCGTCAGTCTCTTGTGGCGGCTGTAGCAGCTCCAGGGCTGGGGTTCGAGGATCAGGACTCCTCCAGGTAACGTGTCTGTGTGTGTGGTGTGTGTGTGTGTGTGTGTGTGTGTGTGTGTGTGTGTGTGTGTGTGTGTGTGGTGTGTGTTGTACCGTCAGTCTCTTGTGGCGGCTGTAGCAGCTCCAGGGCTGGGGTTCGAGATCAGGACTCCTCCAGGTAGCAGGTGTCTGTAGATGCGATGGAACAGTCTCTTGATTCCAGCGTCTCCGGAGTGTAAATGGACCCACTTGGTCAAACTCAGACACAGGATGACATCATACTCGGCACACTGTGACATCACTGACGCATCACTGTCCGGCACGTAATTGCCCTGAACACACACACACACACACACACACACTGCACTAGATCCGTCTGGGCATAAAACACAACACACTAAATCCACCAACACACACACAGACACACAACACAAACACAACACACACACCACACACACACACAAGGACTGTATGGATAATAACAGTAAATGTAAGTCAGCACACACACACACACACACACACACACACAAGACTGTATGGATAATAACAGTAAATGTAAGTCGCACAACACACACACACACACACACACACAAGAGAGACTGTATGGATAAGACAGTAAGGTAAGTCGCACACACACACACACACACACACACACACACTGTATGGATAATAACAGTAAATGTAAGTCGCACACACACACACACACACAGAGAGACTGTATGGATAAGAACAGTAAAGGTAAGTCGCACACACACACACACACGCACAGACACACACACACAGAGACTGTATGGATAATAACAGTAAATGTAAGTCGCACACACACACACACACACACACACACACACAGAGACTGTATGGATAATAACAGTAAATGTAAGTCGCACACACACACACACACACACACACACACACAACACACACCACCACAGAGACTGTATGGATCAGAACAGTAAAGGTAAGTCGCACACACACACACACACACACACCCACACACAGAGACTGTATGGATAATAACAGTAAATGTAAGTCGCACACACACACACACACACACACACACACAAGACTGTATGGATCAGAACAGTAAAGGTAAGTCGCACACACCACACACACACACACACACACACACACACACACACACTCAGAGACTGTATGTATAAGAACAGTAAAGGTAAGTCGCACACACACACACACACACACACACACACACACAGAGAGACTGTATGGATAAGAACAGTAAAGGTAAGTCGCACACACACACACACACACACACACACACACACACACACACACTCACACACACACACACACACAGAGACTGTATGGATAAGAACAGTAAAGGTAAGTCGCACACACACACACACACACACACACACACACACACACACACACACACACACACACACACAGAGACTGTATGGATAAGAACAGTAAAGGTAAGTCGCACACACACACACACACACACACACACACACACACACCACACACACACACACATGTCTGGTGCGCTATCTTTATGAGGACTCTCCATAGACATAATGGTTTTTATACTGTACAAACTGTATATTCTGTCCCCTTACACTAATCCTACCCCTAAACCTACCCATCACAGAAACCTTTCTGCATTTTTACATTTTTTAAAAAACTCATTCTGTATGATTTATAAGCTTTTGTGCCCATGGGGACCTCTATTTAGGTCCCCACAGTGACTCGAGTCCCCATGAGTCTGTGTGCATTCGGGTTTAAGTCCCCACCAGGATAGAAAAACATGTCCACACATACACACACACACACACACAACACCAACCACCACAGACACCCATACTGTATGGATCAGAACAGTAAAGGTAAGTCGAAACATCACACACACACACACACACACACACACACACACACACACTGTATGGATCAGAACAGTAAAGGTAAGTCGCACACACACACACACACACACACACACACACACACCACACACACACCACACACACACACACACACACACACACACACACACACACACACACACACACACAACAGGGTACCCCCAGGATCCTCCAGCTTAAATTCAAGGCTTTTTAAGACCTTTTTAATACCATTTCAATTGAAATTCAATGCCAACTTCGTACCCATTCCGACAGAAGTATGAGGGAAAAATGTCAAATCTGTATATTTTAAACCCTAGAAAATAATTATGTACAAGGAGGCTACTTGAATTAAATAAAACATTTTACTTAAATTATCAGTCATATTTAATATGCAACAGCATTGTGGCGCGCATGTGTGTGTAGGCCAGTGTTAATTTTGGCAGCCATTTTTTATTTAGTCTTAGTCTTCAGACGAAAATGCTTATTGGTCTTAATCACATTTGAGTCATCCTGTTTTTTATAGTTGTAGTCGACGAAAAGTCTGCATTTTTTGTCAACTTTTAGTCAAACTGCAGTTACTTTACTTTTGGTAGTTATTTTATATGTAGTCTTTAGACAGAAAATGTCATAATTATTCTCTCTAGGCCAATTCAATTAAGCTTATGAGAAATTATTGACATTGCACTCTTTAGTAGCACTTGTGCAGTTCTACATAATGATCCCTTTTCCTAAGTTCTGTGGTTCTCCAATTTTTTACAGTGCCGTTCCCCCTGAACCCCCTCTCTTCCACTAAGACTGCAGTCACACCCTTTCCATTAAGGGACAAGATTTGCCCCCTTTAATACATTTTTCCCATTTCATTTTTTAATTAAATTTGCAATGTTAAAAAACATTAAAATCGCCAGTAGGTGGCAGTCACTCACTAGATCTTTATGAGTGAGTCTGAGTCATTCATACATTGAATATCACGATTCGTTCAAAGCTACATATTTCGTTGCAAAATAGAGCAAGCCTGATAATGCTGTTTTCAATGTAGTACATCACTTAATGTTACCCTTTTTTCTTTTCTTATTTACTGTTGTATAAAATCAATGTCACATTTGAAATCGTGTGGATATTCGGGAAACAAAGATTGCATTCTTGTTGTATGAACACTGCTGGATATATCAGCCTGCATTTTGATCGCAGATTTAGTCGCACAAACAGCGCAAGTGGCTCGCGAAAGAACACAGACCGACTGAATGACACTTTAATTTAAGTACAACATTTTAAATAAAGATCGCTGAACTCCAGCTTGTCTGTGTTTTCAAATCATCCGCGCTTCTTCAGCAGTGTAGAGAGAAAGCGCGCGCATGGTTGCCAGATACTATGGAAAAGACGGGTAGAAAATGTGTTCTTTTAACAGAAAAGCTCTTATTTGGGGTTTAAATTATGTCATTTGTGGCCACAGCGGATTAAACTAGGCTAGGTAGGTACTACCGGTATCTTGTTCTGTACCTCACTTGCCTAGTAACCATAGTAACGGGTGCGCACGCGATCGCTTTTTTCTGCTATGACGTGGAGCGCGAGGTGCACTCAACGCTGCATACATTTTGAATCAGCCTACATTAGAAACAGTTAATTTCGTTACGGTATGAACTTAATCCTAGCAAAGGCAAACAAATATATATAAGACCTTTGTAACGAAATCCAAGACTTTGTATACTAAATTCAAGGCTTTTAAGGCCTTAATTTGAGATGATCAAATTCAAGACTTTTTCAAGGCTTTTAAGACCCGCGGGTACCCTGACACACAAACTGTATGGATCAGAACAGTAAAGGTAAGTCGCACACACACACACACACACACACACACACACACACACACACACACACACACACACACACACACACACAAACTGTATGGATCAGAACAGTAAAGGTAAGTCGCACACACACACACACACACACACACACACACACACACACACACACACACACACACACACACACAGACACACACAAACTGTATGGATCAGAACAGTAAAGGTAAGTCGCACACACACACACACACACACACACACACACAGACACACACAGACACACACAGACACACACAGACTGTATGGATCAGAACAGTAAAGGTAAGTCGCACACACACACACACACACACACACACACACACACACACACACACACACAGACACACACAGACTGTATGGATCAGAACAGTAAAGGTAAGTCGCACACACACACACACACACACACACACACACACAGACACACACAGACTGTATGGATCAGAACAGTAAAGGTAAGTCGCACACACACACACACACACACACACACACACACACACACACACAGACACACACAGACTGTATGGATCAGAACAGTAAAGGTAAGTCGCACACACACACAGAACACACACACACACACAGACACACACAGACTGTATGGATCAGAACAGTAAAGGTAAGTCGCACACACACACACACACACACACACACAGACACACACAGACTGTATGGATCAGAACAGTAAAGGTAAGTCGCACACACACACACACACACACACACACACACACAGAGACTGTATGGATAATAACAGTAAATGTAAGTCGCACACACACACACACACACACACACACACACAGAGACTGTATGGATAATAACAGTAAATGTAAGTCGCACACACACACACACACACACACACACACACACACACACACACACACACACACACAGAGACTGTATGGATCAGAACAGTAAAGGTAAGTCGCACACACACACACACACACACACACACACACACACAGAGACTGTATGGATAATAACAGTAAATGTAAGTCGCACACACACACACACACACACACACACACACACACAGAGACTGTATGGATCAGAACAGTAAAGGTAAGTCGCACACACACACACACACACACACACACACACACACACACACTCACAGAGACTGTATGTATAAGAACAGTAAAGGTAAGTCGCACACACACACACACACACACACACACACACAGAGAGACTGTATGGATAAGAACAGTAAAGGTAAGTCGCACACACACACACACACACACACACACACACACACACACACACACTCACACACACACACACACACAGAGACTGTATGGATAAGAACAGTAAAGGTAAGTCGCACACACACACACACACACACACACACACACACACACACACACACACACACACACAGAGACTGTATGGATAAGAACAGTAAAGGTAAGTCGCACACACACACACACACACACACACACACACACACATGTCTGGTGCGCTATCTTTATGAGGACTCTCCATAGACATAATGGTTTTTATACTGTACAAACTGTATATTCTGTCCCCTTACACTAATCCTACCCCTAAACCTACCCATCACAGAAACCTTTCTGCATTTTTACATTTTTTAAAAAACTCATTCTGTATGATTTATAAGCTTTTGTGCCCATGGGGACCTCTAATTAGGTCCCCACAGTGACTCGAGTCCCCATGAGTCTGTGTGCATTCGGGTTTAAGTCCCCACCAGGATAGAAAAACATGTCCACACATACACACACACACACACACACTGTATGGATCAGAACAGTAAAGGTAAGTCGCACACACACACACACACACACACACACACACACACACACACACACACACACACACACACACACACACACACACACACACACACACACACACACACACACACACACACACACACACACAACACAGGGTACCCCCAGGATCCTCCAGCTTAAATTCAAGGCTTTTTAAGACCTTTTTAATACCATTTCAATTGAAATTCAATGCCAACTTCGTACCCATTCCGACAGAAGTATGAGGGAAAAATGTCAAATCTGTATATTTTAAACCCTAGAAAATAATTATGTACAAGGAGGCTACTTGAATTAAATAAAACATTTTACTTAAATTATCAGTCATATTTAATATGCAACAGCATTGTGGCGCGCATGTGTGTGTAGGCCAGTGTTAATTTTGGCAGCCATTTTTTATTTAGTCTTAGTCTTCAGACGAAAATGCTTATTGGTCTTAATCACATTTGAGTCATCCTGTTTTTTATAGTTGTAGTCGACGAAAAGTCTGCATTTTTTGTCAACTTTTAGTCAAACTGCAGTTACTTTACTTTTGGTAGTTATTTTATATGTAGTCTTTAGACAGAAAATGTCATAATTATTCTCTCTAGGCCAATTCAATTAAGCTTATGAGAAATTATTGACATTGCACTCTTTAGTAGCACTTGTGCAGTTCTACATAATGATCCCTTTTCCTAAGTTCTGTGGTTCTCCAATTTTTTACAGTGCCGTTCCCCTGAACCCCCTCTCTTCCACTAAGACTGCAGTCACACCCTTTCCATTAAGGGACA
The DNA here is from genome assembly GCA_036326025.1 of Chrosomus eos. Classification (NCBI taxonomy): domain Eukaryota; kingdom Metazoa; phylum Chordata; class Actinopteri; order Cypriniformes; family Leuciscidae; genus Chrosomus; species Chrosomus eos. Next base: position 37,609,148 of record CM070837.1, on the reverse strand, counting down.
AGATTTGCCCCCTTTAATACATTTTTCCCATTTCATTTTTTAATTAAATTTGCAATGTTAAAAAACATTAAAATCGCCAGTAGGTGGCAGTCACTCACTAGATCTTTATGAGTGAGTCTGAGTCATTCATACATTGAATATCACGATTCGTTCAAAGCTACATATTTCGTTGCAAAATAGAGCAAGCCTGATAATGCTGTTTTCAATGTAGTACATCACTTAATGTTACCCTTTTTTCTTTTCTTATTTACTGTTGTATAAAATCAATGTCACATTTGAAATCGTGTGGATATTCGGGAAACAAAGATTGCATTCTTGTTGTATGAACACTGCTGGATATATCAGCCTGCATTTTGATCGCAGATTTAGTCGCACAAACAGCGCAAGTGGCTCGCGAAAGAACACAGACCGACTGAATGACAC
>CM070837.1:37586225-37603725 GCA_036326025.1 Chrosomus eos | reverse complement strand
TGCTGGATATATCAGCCTGCATTTTGATCGCAGATTTAGTCGCACAAACAGCGCAAGCGGCTCGCGAAAGAACACAGACCGACTGAATGACACTTTAATTTAAGTACAACATTTTAAATAAAGATCGCTGAACTCCAGCTTGTCTGTGTTTTCAAATCATCCGCGCTTCTTCAGCAGTGTAGAGAGAAAGCGCGCGCATGGTTGCCAGATACTATGGAAAAGACGGGTAGAAAATGTGTTCTTTTAACAGAAAAGCTCTTATTTGGGGTTTAAATTATGTCATTTGTGGCCACAGCGGATTAAACTAGGCTAGGTAGGTACTACCGGTATCTTGTTCTGTACCTCACTTGCCTAGTAACCATAGTAACGGGTGCGCACGCGATCGCTTTTTTCTGCTATGACGTGGAGCGCGAGGTGCACTCAACGCTGCATACATTTTGAATCAGCCTACATTAGAAACAGTTAATTTCGTTACGGTATGAACTTAATCCTAGCAAAGGCAAACAAATATATATAAGACCTTTGTAACGAAATCCAAGACTTTGTATACTAAATTCAAGGCTTTTAAGGCCTTAATTTGAGATGATCAAATTCAAGACTTTTTCAAGGCTTTTAAGACCCGCGGGTACCCTGACACACAAACTGTATGGATCAGAACAGTAAAGGTAAGTCGCACACACACACACACACACACACACACACACAGACACACACAGACACACACAGACACACACAGACTGTATGGATCAGAACAGTAAAGGTAAGTCGCACACACACACACACACACACACAGACACACACACAGACACACACAGACTGTATGGATCAGAACAGTAAAGGTAAGTCGCACACACACACACACACACACACACACACACAGACACACACAGACTGTATGGATCAGAACAGTAAAGGTAAGTTGCACACACACACACACACACACACACACAGACTGTATGGATCAGAACAGTAAAGGTAAGTCGCACACACACACAGACACACACACACACACAGACACACACAGACTGTATGGATCAGAACAGTAAAGGTAAGTCGCACACACACACACACACACACACACACACAGACACACACAGACTGTATGGATCAGAACAGTAAAGGTAAGTCGCACACACACACACACACACAGACACAGACAGACACACACATACACACACACACACACACAGACTGTATGGATCAGAACAGTAAAGGTAAGTCGCACACAAACACACACACACACACACACACACACACACACACACACACACAGACTCTATGGATCAGAACAGTAAAGGTAAGTCGCACACAAACACACACACACACACACACACACACACAGACACACACACACACACACACACACACACACACACACACACACACAGACTCTATGGATCAGAACAGTAAAGGTAAGTCGCACACACACCTGCAGGAAGGACAGGTTGCAGGGGAACGGGCCGGGGCAGTGAGGCATGATGGGAAGCGTGGCGATGGGCCCCCTGCAGCGAGTGAAGGAAACGGGGAACCTGGGTAATGCTGAGGCCCGGTCCAGCTGGAGGCCCATGAGGGGCGCCAACCCCTCGACCTCTGACCCGCCCGACTGCTTCCTGTCCTGCAGCTCCGACAGGAAGTGGCGCAGATTCTGCCGGGCCGTGTGCACCAGCGCCCCGTCTAGATCCAGGCCCAGGATGTGGGCGGGGCTCCAGTGCCGCGCGATGGCCAGGGTCACGTGACCCGTGTTGCAACCCACGTCCAGGACCCGTTTCCCGCGGAACCACTCCGGCTTAAAGAAGGTCAGGCGCGGGTCGGCAGTCAGCGACGGCGTACGGTAACCGTAGTAACGGCTGTAGGTTCCGTACTGGAACCGGCGCTGAGGCTTGCGCTGCTGCTGGGTTAGCTCCGCCCCCAGAGGAGGGGCTCTGCTGGCTCCACCCACAACAGGAGTGTGGAAGGTCTGCACGATTGGACGTTTAGTGGGCGGAGTCGGCGTGATTGACAGGTGGTCAGAATGGCTGGTGGTTCGTCTACGTTTCCTGTTTTTGGACGACTGGGCGGAGCTAGTCGAGGAGGGGTGGGACCGCCGACGTGGCAATATGGGCGGCACCACTTCGTCACGGCAGTTGATTGATGTGTTGAGCTCGTACGGGCGCGGCGACTCCTCCACGGGTTTCAGCGCCACGGCGACCGTAGCCTCCGCAACAGGGAGCGTCGACCCCTCGATGACCTTTGGCCTCCCTGCGTCTGAGAGGTCAGCGGCGGCCGCCGGGTGGTGCCGGTTGCGGTGTCGGCGCCGGCTCTTCATGGGCGACACCAGTACGCCGGCGGCCGTGTCCGCGCAGCTCAGGTTCAGCGGGTCCGTGATGTCTTTCGGGATTAGGATCTCCACCGGCTCGCGGCTTCTGGAGGGAAGCGGTGATGATTTGGGCGTCTCCGCGTTGAGCGCCTTGCTAACGTCCTCGTCCAACAGACTGTTGAGGTTCAGCGGGTCGAAGATGTTCCCGCCCATCAGGAAGTTTGAGGGCAGCACCGGGTCGCTTTCGGAGTTAGCGCGGCGCCTGCGTTTCCCAAGACTCGGATGTTTAAACCCCACGTTCATGCTAAAGCGGCGCTTGTTGAGCTTCTGTGGCGCCGGCGTCTCGCCCAGAGTCTGCAGGCTGCTCTTCATCTGGAAGGGTCTGTCGTGGTTGACTCCGTCCTGAGGAGTCACGTGATTAGCGGCGAGTTCGGTTAACACCATGTTAGAGGTCACCTGCTCCGGGACGGATGTTAGCAGCGGAGACGGAGCGTGACAACCTGCCCCGCTAGCAGCTGGAAGCTCACTCTGCACGGACATCACGCTCCACATCCATCAGCCTAGGAAAACAAAGGTCAAAACACATTAGCATCCACTACCACAGGTCAAAACACATTAGCAAACACATGCATCCGCCACAACAGTTCAAAACACATTAGCTTCCGCCACAGAATGAGAATATTTAAAAGGACTACTGCGACTTTTAAGTGTCCTTGCACACTGAGTCCGAAATTCTCGCACATTAAAAAATAAATACGACCTCACGTCGAGTCACTGCCTCCAAAACTTTCGTCCGTCATAGAAAAAAAAAATGTTTCTGCGTTTTTCGCATCCGTAGCAAGCATTTTGAGGGGTGTTTTGACAATTCAGAGCCACTGAATGACCAATATGAAAAAACACATGTGAAAATTTCTGATCAGTGTGCAAAGACCTTCAATCTCAAAATTCTGACTTTTTTCCTCACAACTGCCATATAAATGTAGAACTGCGAGGGAAAAAAAAAATCACTTTTACTTTTTACTCCGTGGCAGACATAAGTTCTACTTCCTAGCAGGCAAGCAGGTGAAGAGTACTTACTTGACGAGCAATCCTTCAGTATAGTTTGATGTACATTGATGTGCTTGTGATCCACGTTACATCTGACACTCAACACCGCCACGCCCTTGGCTCCGCCCTGCTAATTTGAATAACTCCGCCCCCAGGAGGGTCTACAGCACTGCTCATGAATAATGCCTCAGAAACGAGAGTGCCAGAAGCTCCCGCCCCTATCTAATACAAACACAAGTTCTTTAGCACACACACACACACACACACACACACACTTCTAAGCGCGATCGTTTCTCCGCCTTTCTTTCGTAAACACGTACGCGAAAATCACTCCTAAATAACTGACTGGTACACTATGTTTTGCGACAGATCCGCCCTCTATCTGCACTAGAGATGCTCTAATAAATATGAAATTTACTTCTCAAAACATTGATGTCTAAAAACAGAGTTTGAGCTCTCGAAAGCTCATGAATGCGCGAGCTCAAACTGCTCCATCTCGCGCGGTGGCAGAGCAGTCTCACGCGCTTATATATTCCAGCGCACACCGAGACTGACGGACAGCCGCCTCCGCCAATCAGAGGGCAGGATATTCAGTAAGGCCCCCTAAACGGCCAATAGTGAAGCTCCAAATGAAGGCATGTGCTTTCGGTCACCGCCCCTCCTCGCTGAATAGGTATCCAGCGGGACTGCCTGTGCTGACCCGACAGAAACTAATCAATATCATCAATATCAACAAATGTCACTTCCTGAGGACAAAAATGACTTTGAATATTTAACTAGGATGTATGACCTGTGAAAACCCCATCGCGCTGGCTCGGGAACAGTTGTGAACTCGACACAGGCACCGTCACATGTGTAAACAAGCCCTGACTGAGTTCCTCGGCACGAAACTGATGCGAACAACCGCGAATAATGACCGAATAAAAAGCTGGAAACACGCGTTATGTGACACTGCCATTATGCAATATAATACATTAATGTGATAGCGAGTTTTTAAAGACACCTTCCGAGGAAGAGAACTCTGGGAAATGTAGTCTTGTTCTCTGAACTTGCAAAACAAGAAAAATAAGAATTTTCAGAACAATTTATTATTTTCCAATTCATTATTCTTTTTTTTTTTTTTTTTTTTTTTTACAAGATGTTACAATAACGGACACAATGGTCTTGTTTATGTAATGTGATACTGGTTTATGGGAGATGGACAATAGGGGTGAGCCGGGCTAGTTGTCACACTTGTTTTTATACTTACACACACACATGCCAGCCTGACGAAACTTAAGAGTATTAGTTGCCATATCAACACTATATGGAGAAGAAATTGCGCCAAAATTCAGAAATCAGATATCAGTGAATTTTTTTTTAACCATAACAAAGTTGTTGTTTTTTTAACTAAAGTTAATTTGTCATCTCTGTTTTTTGTTTTTACTTAAAATTAGACAAATCTGATATTACTTTAATTTTATATCAGTTATTTAACGGTTGAGATAGTTCTTTACTAGGGCCTATCTGATGATGATCTAACAGCAGAAGACACTCGCCCCCGGGTTTAAAGCCCAGTTTCACAGGCGGGGCATTTTGTCACACTGCGTTACAATGAGCCCCTATTAGAATTATGATATTCTATTCTATACTTTTATGAATTCTATTGAGCAACCATGAGAAAAAGGTCATTAAAACTTAGAGTCAATGTTCAGAAATTATTAACTATTATTATGTTTTGAACTATGCTGTATAGCTGTTTTCCGGTGTGTTTGTTGTCAAACTCAAAAATGTGTTTATTTTTAATTATTTAAAAATGCCATTATTTTATATGAAAAAGTTCAAAAATGTATTTTATTGACAAAATATTTTAGTTTGTCTTGTATATTTTTTCATTATATTGTGATGTTACAATGCACAATGGGGCCGCATGTTGTCACATTTCACTTCCATTCTTTCGGGGTATATAAATAAAAAAAGTTGTACACATTGTAATAATGAAGCAAAACCACATAATTACTAGAGGTGTGAAATGAATGTGGAAAAAATTAAATACTCTGAACCCCAAGTGTATTTACACAAACTGAGAAAGTCAAAAAGTGTTCTCCCCATATTTAAAATAATGTATAGATATTGTATATGTAATAAATATTATATACACAAAGCAAAATGTCAAGTGTACCAAATGGTAGACTGTTTTCCACTGACTTAAAATTGCGAAAAATCTCGAAAAAAAAAAAACGGTTTGTTGTTGAGACATCTGTCATTGAAAAATATAATTGATGTAGGATGAAAAATAACTAACCTTAATCTTCCTCTACGTCAATTTAATAATAATTTTTTTTGGAATGAGTGAGTAAATGGTCAGACTATCTGTGCTGTTTATTATAAGTTAAAATGTGATAAAAGCTGCTATTTAAAAAAAATTCACATTTTTCATTGTTTTCAGAATTTTGTATTTCCTTTTGAGCACATATTGTGGGCTGCTACTTTTGTCATTTGTAACATTATGTAATCCTGCATCTCCAGACAAATAAAAAGAAGAAGAAAAATGTGTGCTTGAGTGGATGATTGACAGCTGCAGTGCTTGAGTGGATGATTGACAGCTGCATGATGATTGACAGCTACAGGATGATTGACAGCTGCAGGATGATTGACAGCTGTAGTGCTTGAGTCGTTGCTCCTCCTTTATGCCTCCGCCACTGGCCTCGTCCTGCTCGCCACAGACACAAGACATCAGATCAGATCAAGTGTTCTGGACTAACCAGAGCTTTCTGGACTAACCAGAGCTTTCTGGACTAACCAGAGCTTTCTGAACTAACCAGAGCTTTCTGGACTAACCAGAGCTGCTTTCTGGACTAACCAGAGCTTTCTGGACTAACCAGAGCTTTCTGAACTGTCTGCCTCGCTGCCTGCTGCTGTGTGAGTGTGTTTGCTCCGAGGCTGTTAGCTCCGTCTAAGCCTCGCATTTCTTTCTGTTTTGAACCATCATTTACTATCATTTCTAGTTGTTTATACTACTAATTACAGTTTACCTAACATCGCTAGCTTCCGTTATTGTTAGCACAACACGCTAGTATTTCGCTAGCCTGTTAAGGCGCCACCCGTGCGCTCAGTTATTTATTTATTTTTCTTGTGCGCGCCCGCGCATCTGAGTTCATAAAAAGCCCAGGTGAGTAAGAATCAGTCAACAAACACGGTGAGTAATGTCTTGTCCTGTTATTGTCACTTGCACATCATGCCATATGTTTACCATAGCCTTCCCCGTCGGCATAGGGTTTATATGTGATAAATGCAAGGAGACAGTCAGGCTGACGGAGAAGATTTCAGAATTAGAGACACGCATCCAAACTTTAATTGAGGATAGTAAGTGTGCTCGAGCTTTAGATACTACTTTGGATGCGCCTAGCATAGTGAACCATTTACATGATTCGGTTCCGGCTGAGTTATTGCCTGTGCAGCCAGGCAGATGGGTGACTGTGAGAGATCGCTCTAGTCGCGGATCAAAAAACCACTCTTCTGTTCCGGTTACCATAACAAATCGATTTGCCCCTCTCAGTGAAACACCCACTGAGAATGCTGTTGATTGTGCCCTGGTAATTGGCGATTCTATTACACGGAACGTGAAAATAGAGACACCAGCCACCATAGTCACATGTTTGCCGGGAGCCAGAGCGCCTGACATCAAAGCAAATTTAAAAGTGCTGGCTAATGCTAATCGTAAATTCTCTAAGATTGTTATTCACGTCGGCACTAATGATGTTCGACTTCGCCACCAAAAAAATATTAAAGAGGTGTTTGAACTCGCAAGTACGATGTCAGGCACTGTAATTTGCTCTGGCACCCTTCCTGTTCGAAGGAGTGATGAGATAGTTAGTAGATTGTGTTCACTCAATGGCTGGTTGTCTAATTGGTGTCCGCAACATAATATAGAATTCATAGACAATTGGAAAAGTTTTTGGGGCAAGCCTGACCTGTTGAAAAGAGATGGTATTCATCCCACCTGGGATGGTGCTGCTCTTCTCTCTAGTAATTTGGCTCATAGTCTTAGAGATAAAACATGACAATCTGGGGCTCAGGTCAGGAAGCAGACAAACTGGCTAAACCGACCGTCTGCTAGCGGCCTCACGTCACCAAGGTCAGATAAATCCCATCACATAGAGACTCTTCACTAGATATCATCCTATAGAGACTGTGTCTGTTCCCCGAATTTGGAAATCCAAAAAACTGCCAAACCTTTCTAAGGTTAAAAATCTAATTGATGTTCAACAAATAAAAAACAGATATAATACAGATGAGCAAACGATAAAGCTTGGGTTGCTGAATATTCGATCCCTTAATTCAAAATCGCTCATAGTTAATGATAAGATTAAAGACTATAACCTAGATGTGCTGTGTTTGACAGAAACCTGGCTAAAACCAAACGATTACATTACTTTAAATGATTCCACTCCGCAAGATTACTGTTATAAACATGAGCCTCGTCCGAAAGGCAAAGGGGGCGGTGTTGCTGTAATTTATAGTAATATTCTCAAAACCACTAAGAAATCTAGTTTTATATATACTTCTTTTGAAGTGTTGGTGCTTAATGTAAAAATTTATAGTGTAAACAATAAATCACGTTTGAGAATTCTGCTGGCTACTGTATACAGGCCACCAGGGCACCATAAAGATTTTATCAAAGAATTTGCTGACTTTCTATCAGAATTAGTATTGGCTGCAGATAAAGTCCTAATTGTTGGTGATTTTAATATACATGTAGATAATGAAAAAGATGCATTGGGATTGGCATTTAAAGACATTATAAACTCAATTGGAGTGAGACAACACGTGTCAGGACCTACTCATTGTCGTAATCATACTCTTGATCTAATATTATCACATGGAATAGATTTTGATGGCGTTGAAATTCTGCAGCAGAGCGACGACATCTCAGATCATTATCTAGTCTCGTGTAAATTACATTAGCCAAGGCTGCAAAGCCGACTCCGTGTTATAAATATGTTAGACCTATCACTTCTGCCACTAAAGATTGCTTTATCAATAATCTTCCAAATCAGTTTCATAATCTCAGCATCCCAGATAGCTTAGAAGAACTTGATATTGCAACAGAAACGTTTAACTCTCTCTTTTCCAGCACTTTAGACACAGTTGCTCCGCTGCGCTTAAAGAAGATTAAAGAAAATAGTCCAACGCCGTGGTACAATGAGCACACCCGGGCCCTTAAGAGAGCAGCCAGAAAAATGGAGCGAAACTGGAAGAAAACAAAATTAGAGGTATTTCGGATTTCATGGAAGGAGAGCTCGATTGCTTACAGAGAGGCCTTAAAAGATGCTAGAACTAATTATTTTTCAACCCTATTAGAAGAAAATAAACATAATCCTAGGTATTTATTTGAACAAGTGACTAAACTAACGAAAAAGAAAGCTTCAAGCCCAGAAGTTTATAAGAAACACAGCAGTAATGACTTTATGAACTTCTTCACTTATAAGATTGATAATATCAGGGACAAAATTATAACTATGCAACCGTCTACTACAGTATCGCATCAGGGAGTATATTGTAGTCTCTGTGAGGAACATTTTGATTCATTTGTTGCTATAGGAGAGGAAGAATTTTGCAAAATTGTTAATTCATCTAAATCGACAACTTGTATGCTAGACCCTATACCGACTAAGCTACTGAAAGAGATGCTTCCAGAGGTCATAGATCCTCTTCTAGATATCATTAATTCATCTTTGTCATTAGGATACGTACCAAAAACCTTTAAGTTGGCTATGATTAAACCGTTTGTTAAAAAAACGCAACTTGATCCTACAGAATTAGTCAATTACAGGCCAATCTCGAATCTGCCTTTTCTGTCAAAGATACTAGAAAAAGCAGTATCCTCACAACTGTGTTCCTTTTTAGAAAGAAATAATATCTGCGAGGATTTTCAGTCCGGATTTAGACCGTACCATAGTACTGAGACTGCTCTCATTAAAGTCACAAATGATTTGCTCCTATCATCCGATCGTGGTTGTATCTCTCTATTAGTGTTACTTGATCTTAGTGCTGCATTTGATACTATCGACCACAACATTCTTTTAAATAGACTAGAAAACTATGTTGGCATTAGCGGAATTGCACTAGCATGGTTTAAATCATACTTATCTGACCGTTTTCAGTTTGTATCAGTAAATGAAGAGATGTCTTATCGATCACAAGTTCAGTATGGCGTACCACAAGGCTCAGTACTAGGACCGCTGCTCTTCACTCTGTACATGCTACCATTAGGAGATATCATTAGGAAATATGGAATTAGCTTTCACTGTTATGCTGATGATACTCAGCTGTATATTTCTTCAAAACCTAACGAAACTTACCAATTCACAAAATTAACGGAATGCATAGCTGATATAAAAAATTTCCTATTACTAAATTCTGAAAAAACAGAGATTCTAATCATTGGACAAAAAACTTCCTCACCTAATAACCTAGAATACTGTCTAACACTTGATGGCTGCTCTGTTAAGTCTTCGACGTCAGTTAGGAACCTGGGTGTGCTCTTTGATACCAATCTTTCATTTGAAAGTCACGTGTCTAGTATCTGTAAAACCGCATTTTTCCATCTTAAAAATATATCTAAATTACGTCATATGCTCTCACTGACAAATGCGGAACAATTAGTTCATGCTTTCATGACCTCAAGGCTAGATTATTGTAATGCTCTACTGGGTGGTTGCCCTGCACGCTTATTAAACAAACTACAGCTAGTTCAAAATGCAGCCGCTAGAGTTCTTACCAGAACCAGGAAGTATGACCATATTAGCCCGGTTCTGTCAGCACTGCATTGGCTGCCTATTAAACATCGTATAAATTTTAAAATATTGCTGATTACTTACAAAGCACTAAATGGTTTAGCTCCCCAGTACTTGAGCGAGCTCTTAACGCATTATAGCCCTTCACGTCTATTGCGATCTCAAAATTCTGGCCAGTTGATAATACCTAGAATATCTAAATCGACTGCTGGCGGTAGATCCTTTTCCTATTTAGCACCAAAACTTTGGAACAATCTTCCTAACACGGTCCGGGAAGCAGATACAGTCTGTCAGTTTAAATCTAGACTAAAAACACATCTCTTTGGCTTAGCATACACATAACACATTATAGATTTCTATAATTCAATGTTAGGCTGCATAGATTAGATCAGCCGGAACCGGGAACACTTCCCATAATTCCTGATGTACTTTGTACATCATAAGAAGGATGGCGTCTACGCTAATATTAGTCTCTTTGTTTATCCCGAGGTTTACCGCAGACCGCCGGATCCAGGGCATATCCAGATCTGATGAAGGACCATCACATGGACACGATGACACGCATTATCAGGGCTGTGAAGGCCCATGGACACCTCACCACTCATCTCCTCACCGGCCGGATGACCCTACCCAACCAGATGAACTGGATAATATCGTGAAAGTTCTGATCCCATCTGACTCCTGACATTATGCTGCCTAACTCATAATCATACACTGTTCATTCGTTGGCCAAAGGAGGACTGGCCCCCCGACTGAGCCTGGGTTCTCCCAAGGTTTTTTTCTCCATTCTGTCACCTGATGGAGTTTTGGTTCCTTGCCACTGTTGCCTTTGCCTTTTGGCTTGCTTAGTTGGGGACATTTAATTTTCAATTGAACAATACTATTACAACATTGTTTTCCTGTTATCTATGTAAAGCTGCTTTGAAACAATTTGTATTGTAAAAAGCGCTATATAAATAAAGGTGACTTGACTTGACTTGACTTGACTAACCAGAGCTTTCTGTTTCTGGACTAACCAGAGCTTTCTGGACTAACCAGAGCTTTCTGGACTAATCAGAGCTTTCTGGACTAACCAGAGCTTTCTGAACTAACCAGAGCTTTTTGGACTAACCAGAGCTTTCTGGACTAATCAGAGCTTTCTGTTTCTGGACTAGCCAGAGCTTTCTGGACTAACCAGAGCTTTCTGGACTAATCAGAACTTTCTGGACTAACCAGAGCTTTCTGGACTAACCAGAGCTTTCAGAACTAACCAGAGCTTTCTGGACTAACCAGAGCTTTCTGGGCTAACCAACGCTTTCTGAACTAACCAGAGCTTTCTGGACTAACCAGAGCTTTCTGGGATAACCAGAGCTTTCTGAACTAATCAGAGCTTTTTGGACTAACCAACGCTTTCTGGACTAATCAGAGCTTTCTGGACTAACCAGAGCTTTCTGGACTAATCAGAGCTTTCTGGACTAATCAGAGCTTTCTGGACTAACCAGAGCTTTCTGGACTAACCAGAGCTTTCTGGACTAACCGGAGCTTTCTGGACTAACCAGAGCTTTATGAACTAACCAGAGCTTTCTGGACTAACCAGAGCTTTCTGGACTAACCAGAGCTTTCCGTTTCTGGACTAACCAGAGCTTTCTGGACTAACCAGAGCTTTCTGAACTAACCAGAGCTTTCTGGACTAACCAGAGCTTTCTGGACTAACCAGAGCTTTCTAAACTAACCAGAGCTTTCTGGACTAACCAGAGCTTTCTGTTTCTGGACTAACCAGAGCTTTCTGGACTAACCAGAGCTTTCTGGACCAATCAGAGCTTTCTGGACTAACCAGAGCTTTCTGGACTAACCAGAGCTTTCTGGGCTAATCAGAGCGTTCTGGACTAACCAGAGCTTTCTGGACTAACCAGAGCTTTCAGGACTAACCAGAGCTTTCCGGGCTAACCAACGCTTTCTGAACTAACCAGAGCTTTCTGGACTAACCAGAGCTTTCTGGGATAACCAGAGCTTTCTGAACTAATCAGAGATTTTTGGACTAACCAACGCTTTCTGGACTAATCAGAGCTTTCTGGACTAATCAGAGCTTTCTGGACTAACCAGAGCTTTCTGGACTAACCAGAGCTTTCTGGACTAATCAGAGCTTTCTGGACTAACCAGAGCTTTCTGGACTAACCGGAGCTTTCTGGACTAACCAGAGCTTTCTGGACTAATCCAGAAACACTCTTGATCTAATATTATCACATGGAATAGATGTTGATGGCGTTGAAATTCTGCAGCAGAGCGACGACATCTCCGATCATTATCTAGTCTCGTGTAAATTACATTTAGCCAAGGCTGCAAAGCCGACTCCGTGTTATAAATATGTTAGACCTATCACTTCTGCCACTAAAGATTGCTTTATCAATAATCTTCCAAATCAGTTTCATAATCTCAGCATCCCAGATAGCTTAGAAGAACTTGATATTGCAACAGAAACTTTTAACTCTCTCTTTTCCAGCACTTTAGACACAGTTGCTCCGCTGCGCTTAAAGAAGATTAAAGAAAATAGTCCAACGCCGTGGTACAATGAGCACACCCGGGCCCTTAAGAGAGCAGCCAGAAAAATGGAGCGAAACTGGAAGAAAACAAAACTAGAGGTATTTCGGATTTCATGGAAGGAGAGCTCGATTGCTTACAGAGAGGCCTTAAAAGATGCTAGAACTAATTATTTTTCAACCCTATTAGAAGAAAATAAACATAATCCTAGGTATTTATTTGAACAAGTGACTAAACTAACGAAAAAGAAAGCTTCAAGCCCAGAAGTTTCCAAGAAACACAGCAGTAATGACTTTATGAACTTCTTCACTTATAAGATTGATAATATCAGGGACAAAATTATAACTATGCAACCGTCTACTACAGTATCGCATCAGGGAGTATATTGTAGTCTCCGTGAGGAGCATTTTGATTCATTTGTTGCTATAGGAGAGGAAGAATTTTGCAAAATTGTTAATTCATCCAAATCGACAACTTGTATGCTAGACCCTATACCGACTAAGCTACTGAAAGAGATGCTTCCAGAGGTCATAGATCCTCTTCTAGATATCATTAATTCATCCTTGTCATTAGGATACGTACCAAAAACCTTTAAGTTGGCTATGATTAAACCGCTTGTTAAAAAACCGCGGCTTGATCCTACAGAATTAGTCAATTACAGGCCAATCTCGAATCTGCCTTTTCTGTCAAAGATACTAGAAAAAGCAGTATCCTCACAACTGTGTTCCTTTTTAGAAAGAAATAATATCTGCGAGGATTTTCAGTCCGGATTTAGACCGTACCATAGTACTGAGACTGCTCTCATTAAAGTCACAAATGATTTGCTCCTATCATCCGATCGTGGTTGTATCTCTCTATTAGTGTTACTCGATCTTAGTGCTGCATTTGATACTATCGACCACAACATTCTTTTAAATAGACTAGAAAACTATGTTGGCATTAGCGGAATTGCACTAGCATGGTTTAAATCATACTTATCTGACCGTTTTCAGTTTGTAGCAGTAAACGAAGAGATGTCTTATCGATCACAAGTTCAGTATGGCGTACCACAAGGCTCAGTACTAGGACCGCTGCTGTTCACTCTGTACATGCTACCATTAGGAGATATAATTAGGAAATATGGAATTAGCTTTCACTGTTATGCTGATGATACTCAGCTGTATATTTCTTCAAAACCTAACGAAACTTACCAATTCACAAAATTAACGGAATGCATAGCTGATATAAAGAATTGGATGACCAGTAATTTCCTATTACTAAATTCTGAAAAAACAGAGATTCTAATCATTGGACAAAAAACTTCCTCACCTAATAACCTAGAATACTGTCTAACACTTGATGGCTGCTCTGTTAAGTCTTCGTCGTCAGTTAGGAACCTGGGTGTGCTCTTTGATACCAATCTTTCATTTGAAAGTCACGTGTCTAGTATCTGTAAAACCGCATTTTTCCATCTTAAAAATATATCTAAATTACGTCATATGCTCTCACTGACAAATGCGGAACAATTAGTTCATGCTTTCATGACCTCAAGGCTAGATTATTGTAATGCTCTACTGGGTGGTTGCCCTGCACGCTTATTAAACAAACTACAGCTAGTTCAAAACGCAGCCGCTAGAGTTCTTACCAGAACAAGGAAGTATGACCATATTAGCCCGGTTCTGTCAACACTGCATTGGCTGCCTGTTAAACATCGTATAAATTTAAAAATATTGCTGATTACTTACAAAGCACTAAATGGTTTAGCTCCCCAGTACTTGAGCGAGCTCTTAACGCATTATAGTCCTTCACGTCTATTGCGATCTCAAAATTCTGGCCAGTTGATAATACCTAGAATATCAAAATCGACTTCTGGCGGTAGATCCTTTTCCTATTTAGCACCAAAACTTTGGAACAATCTTCCTAACACGGTCCGGGAAGCAGATACAGTCTGTCAGTTTAAATCTAGACTAAAAACACATCTCTTTGGCTTAGCATACACATAACACATTATAGATTTCTATAATTCAATGTTAGGCTGCATAGATTAGATCAGCCGGAACCGGGAACACTTCCCATAATTCCTGATGTACTTTGTACATCATAAGAAGGATGGCGTCTACGCTAATATTAGTCTCTCTGTTTATCCCGAGGTTTACCGCAAACCGCCGGATCCAGGGCATATCCAGATCTGATGAAGGACCATCACATGGACACGAC
This sequence comes from Chrosomus eos, assembly GCA_036326025.1. NCBI lineage: Eukaryota > Metazoa > Chordata > Actinopteri > Cypriniformes > Leuciscidae > Chrosomus > Chrosomus eos. The sequence continues at coordinate 37,588,890 of CM070837.1, read as the reverse complement.
GACACGCATTATCAGGGCTGTGAAGGCCCATGGACACCTCACCACACTCATCTCCTCACCGGCCGGATGACCCAACCCAACCAGATGAACTGGATAATATTGTGAAAGTTCTGATCCCATCTGACTCCTGACATTATGCTGCCTAACTCATAATCATACACTGTTTCGTTGGCCAAAGGAGGACTGGCCCCCCGACTGAGCCTGGGTTCTCCAAGGTTTTTTTCTCCATTCTGTCACCTGATGGACTTTTGGTTCCTTGCCACTGTTGCCTTCGCCTTTTGGCTTGCTTAGTTGGGGACATTTAATTTTCAATTGAACAATACTATTACAACATTGTTTTCCTGTTATCTCTGTAAAGCTGCTTTGAAACAATTTGTATTGTAAAAGCGCTATATAAATAAAGGTGACTTGACTTGACTTGACTAATCAGAGCTTTCTGGACTAACCGGAGCTTTCTGGACTAACCGGAGCTTTCTGGACTAACCAGAGCTTTCTGAACTAACCAGAGCTTTCTGGACTAACCAGAGCTTTCTGGACTAACCAGAGCTTTCTGGACTAACCAGAGCTTTCTGGACTAACCAGAGCTTTCTGTTTCTGGACTAACCAGAGCTTTCTGGACTAACCAGAGCTTTCTGAACTAACCAGAGCTTTCTGGACTAACCAGAGCTTTCTGGACTAACCAGAGCTTTCTGGACTAACAAGAGCTTTCTGTTTCTGGACTAACCAGAGCTTTCTGGAATAACCAGAGCTTTCTGGACTAACCAGAGCTTTCTGGACTAACCAGAGCTTTCTGAACTAACCAGAGCTTTCTGGACTAACCAGAGCTTTCTGGACTAACCAGAGCTTTCTGGACTAATCAGAGCTTTCTGGACTAACCAGAGCTTTCTGGACTAACCAGAGCTTTCTGAACTAACCAGAGCTTTATGGACTAACCAGAGCTTTCTGGACTAACCAGAGCTTTCTGAACTAACCAGAGCTTCCTGGACTAACCAGAGCTTTCTGTTTCTGGACTAACCAGAGCTTTCTGGACTAACCAGAGCTTTCTGGACTAATCAGAGCTTTCTGGACTAACCAGAGCTTTCTGGACTAACCAGAGCTTTCAGAACTAACCAGAGCTTTCTGAACTAACCAGAGCTTTCTGGACTAACCAGAGCTTTCTGGGCTAACCAACACTTTCTGAACTAACCAGAGCTTTCTGGACTATCCAGAGCTTTTTGGGCTAACCAGAGCTTTCTGAACTAATCAGAGCTTTTTGGACTAACCAGAGCTTTCTGGACTAACTAGAGCTTTCTGAACTAATCAGAGCTTTCTGGACTAACCAGAGCTTTCTGGACTAACCAGAGCCTTCTGGGATAACCAGAGATTTCTGGACTAACCAGAGCTTTCTGGGCTAACCAGAGCTTTCTGGGATAACCAGAGCTTTCTGGACTAACCAGAGCTTTCTGGACTAACCAGAGCTTTCAGAACTAACCAGAGCTTTCTGGACTAACCAGAGCTTTCTGGACTAACCAGAGCTTTCTGGACGAACCTGAGCTTTCTGGACTAACCAGAGCTTTCTGGACTAATAAGAGCTTTCTGGACTAACCAGAGCTTTCTGGACTAACCAGAGCTTTCTGGACTAACCAGAGCTTTCTGGACTAACCAGAGCTTTCTGAACTAACCAGAGCTTTCTGGACTAACCGGAGCTTTCTGAACTAACCAGAGCTTTCTGAACTAACCAGAGCTTTCTGGACTAACCAGAGCTTTCTGGATGAACCAGAGCTTTCTGGAATAATCAGAGCTTTCTGAACTAACCAGAGCTTTCTGGACTAACCAGAGCTTTCTGGACTAACCAGAGCTTAACCAGAGATTTCTGGACTAACCAGAGCTTTCAGAACTAACCAGAGCTTTCTGGACTAATCAGAGATTTCTGGACTAACCAGAGCTTTCAGAACTAACCAGAGCTTTCTGGACTAATCAGAGCTTTCTGGACTAACCTAGAGCTTTCTCTGGACTAATCAGAGCTTTCTGGACTAATCAGAGCTTTCTGGACTAACCAGAGCTTTCTGAACTAACCAGAGCTTTCTGGACTAACCAGAGCTTTCTGTTTCTGGACTAACCAGAGCTTTCTGTTTCTGGACTAACCAGAGCTTTCTGGACTAACCACAGCTTTCTGAACTAACCAGAGCTTTCTGGACTAACCAGAGCTTTCTGGACTAACCAGAGCTTTCTGAACTAACCAGAGCTTAGCTTTCTGGACTAACCACAGCTTTCTGAACTAACCAGAGCTTTCTGGACTAACCAGAGCTTTCTGGACTAACCAGAGCTTTCTGGACTAATCAGAGCTTTCTGGACTAATCAGAGCTTTCTGGACTAACCAGAGCTTTCTGGACTAACTAGAGCTTTCTGAACTAATCAGAGCTTTCTGAACTAATCAGAGCTTTCTGGACTAACCAGAGCTTTCAGAACTAACCAGAGCTTTCTGGACTAACCAGAGCTTTCTGGACTAACCAGAGCTTTCTGAACTAACCAGAGCTTTCTGGACTAACCAGAGCTTTCTGGACTAATCAGAGCTTTCAGAACTAACCAGAGCTTTCTGGACTAATCAGAGCTTTCTGGACTAATCAGAGCTTTCTGGACATACCAGAGCTTTCTGGACTAACCAGAGCTTTCTGTTTCTGGACTA
>CM070837.1:37576225-37578725 GCA_036326025.1 Chrosomus eos | reverse complement strand
TTTAGGCCTTCTTTACCCCATTTCACCCCTACTGGTAAACCTGGTGGGTCTTCTTCAGACCAATTCCCTAGAATAAAACCCTCACTTTTTTCCCAGTTTACCTTTGCTGAGGAGGCTTTTTCATACTTCTTTAAAACTTCTTCTAAAACAATCACATCTCTTTTACATTTGATAAACACGGTAACGTCATCAGCATAGGCAGAGAACTTAGGTTTAACTTTTTGTTCTTTAATTAGCAGGCCATCTAAATTTATCTCCAATTGACGAAGCAAAGGTTCGATGGCTAAAGAATACAACATCCCTGACAAAGGGCAACCTTGTCGAATACCTCTGCGTACTGACACTGGCTGGCTTAACCCTCCTCCAATCTTCAACATTGTGGAAACATCAGAATATTTCAGAATATCAGAATATATATATTACTGTATATTGTTCATAATCCGAAAATGTTTATTCTGACTAAACCCAACCGTGGCCTTATATTTTATATTTTATAGTATTTTCATATATATATATATATATATATATTTTTTTTTTATAATTTTATTTTTAGATTTTGTATTACTGTTTCTTGTTGTATTTGTATCTGTATATGTGCATGGAAGCTTCAGTACCAAAGAAAATTCCTTGTGTGTGCAAGCACACTTGGCAATAAAGCTCTTCTGATTCTGATTCTGATTCTGATTCTGATTCTGATTCTGAATACAACAGTTTGATCCATGAAATAAAAAAATCACCAAAACCAAAAGCTTTAAGGGAACTAAACAAATAAAAGTGACTAACTCGATCAAAAGCCTTTTCCTGATCAATTGCAAGTATTCCAATATTGTCACCATTCCTTTTTGCAATATCAATGATATCCCGAACAAGAAAAACGTTATCCATTATGGTTCTATTAGGAATACAGTAAGATTGGTACTCATTTACTACATGTTCTAAATACAATTTCAATCTATTTGAAAGACATTTCGCTAAGATTTTATAGTCAGTGCACAGAATTGATACTGATCTCCAGTTCTTCAAAAGACCAAGATCACCCTTCTTTGGTAACAAAGACAAAACAGCTCTTTTACAGCTTGTTGGCAACTCTTTTTTCTTATAAGACGATTTAAACACATCAAACAAATCATCTTTTAGTAAGCCCCAAAACTGTTTATAAAATTCGTCTGGGAGTCCGTCAATTCCCGGTGCGCGTCCATTTGATAGCTGATTGACAGCCTTGGTTACTTCATCAATGCCTATTTCAACCTCCAGTTGATTCCTCTGCGTGTCAGTCAACTTTGGTAAATCTTTAAAAAGGTCCTCCATACAGCCAATGTCACATGGACAATCCGAAAAAAGTTCTGTATAGAAATCAATAGCCATTGTTCTCATTTCTTTAGGATTGGTTGTCACAGTTCCACCTGGCTTCTTTAGATGTAGCATTGACTTGCGCGCTCCTTCCCGTTTCTCAAGACTAAAAAAAAAGAGCTTGGTGCATCCATCTCTCAGGGAGAGGAAACGAGCTCTTATTAAAGCTCCTTTAGCCCGCTCATGGAAAAGTGAGGACAAGGCTTTCTTTTTTTCATTCAGTCTTTCATTTGATTCACCAATTTGGTTACATAGACTTCTTTCAATTGATTTGATTTCATCTTCCAGTTGCATACCAGTTTTTTTAAAACAATGACTTGCATTAGTTGAATAATTCTGACAAAAGATCCTGATGTGCGCTTTTCCTACATCCCACCAATGCACAACATCATCAAAATCAGTCTTTCGTTCTCTCCATTTTGCCCAAAATAAATGAAATTTTTCACAAAAGAAAGCATCCTGCAACAACTTTACATTAAAATGCCAATAGTAGCTATGACCTCTTGTCTTTTGCAAATTAAAAACAATCATACATAAATGGTGATCTGAGAAACCACTGGGGTAAATACAGGCTTTCAAACTCTATTACACCAGTCTTTACTAATATAAAAACGATCTAACCTGGCAAAACTGATGTGGTCACTTGAAGACTTGGACCAAGTATATTGCTTTTCTACCGGATGTTGCAATCTCCAAACATCACATAAATCAAAATGTCTTATTATATTGTTTAAGCACGTAGCAGAAAGAGGACATGGTTCTTCTCCATTTCTGTCTAATTTAAATTATGATGTACAATTCCAGTCACCACCCAAAACTAGACAAGCATTTTTATCATAACTCCCCATTATACTTTGACAATTCTTAAAAACCTTTATTCTTTCAGCACCATTATTAGGTGCATAGACATTAACAAAAACAAAGGAAAATCCCAACAACTTAGCATGAACAGCCAGAATTCGACCTTTCTCTATCTCATCACTTGATTCAAAAGTTACATCAAAACTCTTCGAGAACAAGATAGCAACACCAACCGTCATATTAGTACCATGACTTAGGAAAATATGGCCTGCCCACCACTTTCTCCATTCTATCTCATTGGCTATGTCACTATGTGTCTCTTGTAAGAAGATAATATCCATATCTTTAT